>PXOB01000034.1:463078-650270 GCA_003012115.1 Trichothecium sympodiale | reverse complement strand
GCCTCCCGTGGCCTTTTTTTCCAATCTTGATCCTTCATCACACGCTCATACTCACACACACACACACACACACACACACACACACACACACACACACACACACACACACACACACACACACACACACACACACCAGACAATGGCCGTTGCCGACCCTGAATAGCACCGCCTGGCCCATTCAACAGACAAACTTCAATTTGCTCCAAGCCTTGCATCGTTTATCCCTTGCTTAGCTAGCCTCAGCTGCCGTCTGCTAATCTTCTTGTTAATGTTCGAGTTGTGCCAACCAAGGGCATATCCGAACATCAATAAGAAGATGAGCAGAACGGCAGCTCAGGCTAGCTAAACAAGGGGAGATTTGCCATAAGGCTTTGGAGCGAATTTGACCGTGGCGGCGCATGTTGGTGGTGTCGTCAGGCAGTCCTGGTGGCTGTTGAAATGGTCCGGATGAAGGGCTCGACTTATGTGAAGGAGGATGAATCGAGACTGACCCGGTCCATTTCAACGGCCCCCAGGACTGCCTGACGCCACCCCCAACATGCGTCGCTATAAAAGTAAATACATTTATAAAAATAGAAAAAAAAGAGAATCCGGTGTCTTGCATGAAAATACTCAACGAGTTAGTATTTGTAACTTGTACATAATGTTACTTGTACATAATGTTACTTGTACATAATGTTACTTGTATATAATGTTACTTGTACATAATGTTACTTGTATATAATGTTACTTGTACGTGATGAGACTTGTACACATATATGTGACAAAACTCCCACGGAGATGCTTCATCAATCGTTTGAAATCGTTCGACTTGAACCGGCCCGGAGCACAACATGATCACGCCCTACGCCCTATGCCAAGTTAAATCTACTTCGTAACTACAAGTACGGAGTACTGCGCATGAGAAACCAAGCCCGATCCGGCAAGAAACAGCGAGCTCCGGACGTTCTTGGCCAATCAGTGACGGCCAATTACTACACGATGTTAGCACATTTATTACTCCATAGACCGTCCCCAGATTCTGTCGACTTGACGGGGGTCAATTTAAAGCAGTGGAAATCATCGGATGAGTCTTTGCGTTGTGACATGTCGTCCACAATCCGAATATCGGACGTGTTTTACAACATATTCGAACATTCTTATTCTTATTCTATTAATAGACTCCACATCAATGCGTATATAAGAATAGGAGGCGCCTACGTAAACTAATCAAGGCAAAATCATCATCATCAAAAAATCAATCCAGCGCAACAACCCAAATTTACAAAACGCCTCTTCTTCGCCAAAGAACAAACTAAACAAGTTATTTTCGTTTCGCTTCCCACAGAACAAAAGCATGTACATCCGAGACACGCACCAAGAAGCAGACGTCGACGTCCTGCACCGCCTCATCCGCCAAAACCCCCTCGGAATGCTCACGACAGGCATCCATTCACCCACCCACCCCTTTCTCCAAACCAGCCACATCCCCTTCATCCTAGACGTCCCTTCTGACCCCTCGGATAAGAAAAAGGGCAAGCTGCGTGGCCACCTCGCCCGCGCAAACCCTCAGTCCAAGGCCGTCGTCGAACACCTATCGGCCGCCGACCCCGCGCAAGGCAACGTCCTGGAGCAAGAGGTCCTCGTCGTCTTCACCAGCCGGGAGCACCACTACATAACGCCAAAGTTTTACGTCGCGACGAAGCCGGAGACGGGCAAGGTGGTGCCGACGTGGAACTACGCCGCCGCGCAGGTCTACGGAAAGGCGAGGTTCTACTTTGACCCCAAGGACGCCGAGACGGGGGCGTTTCTTGACAGGCAGATTCGCGATTTGACCCATCACGCCGAGACCGGCATCATGGGATACTGCGCCGCCGGCGAGGAGGCGGCGGGGGGCAGCAGCAAAAAGCAAGAGTGGACCGTGGAGCAGGCTCCGGAAAACTACATCCATCTCCTGAAAAAGGCCATTGTTGGCGTCGAGATTGAGATTGAGAGGCTCGAGGGCAAGTTCAAGATGAGTCAGGAGATGGGCGAGGGGGACCGCGTGGGGGTCGTTGAGGGGTTGGCGGAGATGGGGTCGGACGCCGCGAGGGGGGTTTCGAGGTTGGTGCTCGAGAGGCATGAGATGGAAAAGGCGAAGAAGGAAGCAAAGGCATCAACTTGATTATTAGTCGAATAAACAGGCAAAAACAGCTAAATAAACAGTCAAATAAGGCCAGGGGAAGGCAGATGCTGGGTCTCTTTATGGGCTAACGCCCACGCCGATGATGATGTATAGATTGACTTGGAGCAACATCATTTCTTGTTCTGAGATTCAAAGTATATTAGTGTTTTAGAAAAGAATCAAACCTGGCTTTGCGCTTGTTGCGTCGGAAATCGGAAGAAGAAATAATCATAAGGAATGTGTTGGAGTGTGAGCACACCTTGATTGTCGTTGTACAGTTTAGAAGCCATTAGGGGCGCAAGTGCCTTGACTGTGTTGTATTGCGAGATCTTAGTCTCGGATAAATTGTTAACAAGACTGGTGGAATTCGTCGATTGTGTTTACTGCGTCGGAAGTCGAAACAAGACAAAACTAAGCAAGTTGATTGGTAACTATAAGAGTCATGGTTCTTGTGTTGACTTGGTGAAACTACAACGCCTCGGAGCCAAGGCCAAACTCTCCCCCAACCCTTTCTAGAGCGCCTCTGAATAGCTCTAGGACCTCAGGATCCGAGCTCACTCCCAGTCCTTTCACAATAAGAGGGTAAAGTCTGATTAGATGCTTCCTCGTCTCGCTCTCGACGCCGGCCAAAGCAGGAATCGATTCGCCCTCGCTCTTCATCTCGACCAGATGTTCGAGTGTCCAGACGAGCTCCCGCCTGTGCGAGAGAGGCTGCGGCATTTTGCCACGGAGAGGCTGGTCGGCAACGTAAGCTCGCAGAGTCAAGGCGCACCTGAGAATGAGAATTGGCGCGGCTGTGCAAGCGATACGCACATGAGCATGCGTAGATGTTTCCGACGCTGTCACCAGTGCAAATAGCTCTGACAAAGCAACGTAAGCCATCTTGGTGCGCCGAGTCGGGGGTACAGAGAGCGTACGGCCAGGGCGACCTTTGTACATCTCCACCAACCCAGATCCTTTATGCCTAGACACGAGGGCTTCATCGGCCGGCGCAGGTGCGTGGATGATGGAAGCCCTAAACAGACTCTCGGCCAAGGCTGATCGAGCTTCATCCTGGACAACCTCTTCCCCTAAACGAGGAATGATTAATCCGCGCAGCTTATTGAACGATTCCACATCAAACGCCTCGTCTTCATCCAACGGAGAGTTTGGTGCAGCAGTCTCACAATCTGCGCCAAGTATACCATCTGCAATCTTCACTATTGTACTCCAGACACCGTGAATCGTCTCTTGAGGAAGAGATAGCTTTTCAATCTCAGATAGCGCAGGTTCCAATATTATCAGGGCTGTCGTCGTAGCCACTCTCCATGGCTGAATTGATTTCGTCTGAATGGAGAATTGATACTTGAGCGATAGCGGCATGCATAGCGCAGACAACGCAGTGGAAAAGGCATCGCTCTCATACATGTCTTTGTCGGAAGCATGTGCCAAGGCAAGCTTCTCTAGCATTTGCATGCTGGCCTTTGACATCGCGACGTATGTTCTTGCCGAGTCTCTATCCGCAAGGCCTTCTTGTTCAAACGGTAGAGCAATGAATCTTGAAACTTGCATGATCAAGGCTGATGGCACCTTGTCAATATCGGTGCGAATCATCTCAACCGCGCCGAGCACCTCCCCTTGCAGCTGAGTAACTTGCTCCTTGTCCGAGCTATAAGCTCCTACAGAAGCTTTCTCGACTGTTTCATGTAGGAGATCGAGCATCTTCCGGACTCTATCCATAGAAAGATCGTTCTTGATGAGAGCGTAAACTTCTCGAAGCGCAGAAATGTAGGCAGAAAGACATGCCTGGTTGTCCTCCTTCTTCCTCTTGGCGGCAGATACTGGGACACTTCGGGACCAGAGCACCCAAGATAAATCTATCGCCTCTTTGCTCAGGATTGGTGTCCCTCCAGTGCTCTTCTGAGAAAGCATGTGCTGTAAAGCTTGAAAAGTCGCTGTGGAAATTTCGAGGACTTCAAAGTCTATTAGACTGGACAAATGCGCTGTTATGTCTTTCCACAAGTCGTTGAATGATGAATCACGCGTCAAGATGTCGAGATAGTTCGCCAGCAGATTGGAAATGCCGTTCAAAACAACGACCGCTGTTCCGCTCCATTCTTGCAAATCATTTCCCTCGCCCTCCTCCGTCACCGTGTCGAGCTCGTCCTCCAACGAGGTCAAGAGTTTGAAAATGACAGATCTGGTACAAATTGACCAAGCCTCGGCGTCCAGCTTGTCCCCATATGCATCAAAGATGCGGAGAAGTGTCTGGATGGCACTGTTTCGCAACTCTAAACGATCATCAGAAGCAACCGTCGTGAGTCTAAGAAGGAGAAGCATCCAAAGGGCGGCATCGGATCCTTTTTGACTCCGATCTGCGGCCATCTTTTCCAGATCTGAGGCCTCACGTTTCGCCATCAGGCTAGCTGTGATTTCTAAAGAATCGTTCTTGCCGGATAGAAAGTCGGAAACGACCCAGAAGAAGGTAATGGTCTAATGACATTAGTTCTTACTCGTAGAATAGTCTCCTAGTAACTTACTGTGAGAGCGATGTTGAGATCATCGTCTTGGGAAGAAAACTTGTAAAGGGTATCGACGAGAATAAGGAAACATGAATTGGGTACAGAAGTTAGGAAATCGGAGCATATCAGTTGGAGGGAGTTGAAGCCTGGTCGAATCAGCCTAGACGAGCGCGTGGTCAGGATGGACGAAGCACGGCGATCCTCGGGGACAGACGGCTGTACTGTGAATATAGTGCCAATAATCTCAAACGCCAGATCCCATCCTGCCACTAAACTCTCCCCGCTTTCCTCTATGATGCTTTTCAGGCCATCAAGAAGAATGCGATGAATGTCCGTCTCGGTTGCACTATTTGCTACGGATGCCTCTCGCCCGGGTTGGAGCAAGGGTGTAACAGCTGCCTTTAAGGCCTCGAGTGCCCGGAGCTGAATAGGTCCGCGGTCTTCTTCAGGGATAGAGACAGCTGCTTTAGAGGCTTCAAGCGTTATTCGTGCAAGTATCTCAGCGGCGCGTACCCTAACTGACTGGCCTCGAGAAGTCAAGTCAAGAATCTCGATGAGCTCCTGGGTAAGCAGTGACCACCCAGAAACTTCCGGCTCAAAGGTCAGCAACCGTTCCATGTTTATCGATGCCAAGTCACCCAACTTTGCCAAGGCAAATTGATCTTCTTGAGTAGAGCTTGCCGGGACCTGATTCGAAAAGCTCATTACACGCCGATGCTGGCCTGTGGGCGTGAGACCTGGTCCGGTGGCAGGTGCTGTTGGTTCATTGTCTTTTACATCAGATTTGTCGGCAACACGCTGCTGCAGTAGCTTTCTCACAGCCTGCACCACTTCTAAGAAAGCGTCGTTGGGGAAATCGGTTGTGCTTTCAATCAGCCTTGAAGTTGCTGTTTCCACCGCCCGAACCTCATGGCCAAAGTTGGCTGTTAAAGAATTCGCTTCATTCTCGGCTGCGCTCTGATTCCGAGGGAATGACATTGTTCTCCCAATAGCTTTACCACTCGCAAAAAGCACGAAATCGGCCTGTTGTAATGTCTCTAGTATGATGCGCCATGCCGAACTCAGAGTCGGGCCCAATGCGATACCAAGGTTGAGCAAGGCTCTGAGACAGAGAAGATTTCTGGTGTTCAAACTGGCGTTTTGTGCCTCGAACGACGGTTGCCGCTTGTCTACGGTTGGTGTCCCCAGATTATCGGTGCTCAAGAGACCCCTGGCGTTGTCAAGTAGGCTCGTAGAGCTCTCGGCCGCTGGGTTGGGTGATACCGAGCGGTTTTGCCTTGCATTCAAACAAGCCGTAAAAGTGTTTGGTGGCACAGCTGCCTTTCCAAGCGTAGTCAGGAAGGCATCTCGAGGCGTTGATAACTGAAGCAGGCCTGCGACGTGAGCAAATCGCTGGAAGGCTCTGACCAGATTATGATAATACTCGGTGTCCAGCGCTGCGTAAAGAAACGTCGAGCAAGTAGCCAGAATAGCTGGCCAGCAATGTTCCACAATAGCCGCGCAGATCTTGACCTCTGACAGCATCGGGTGATCTTCAAGCTCTAGGGGATTGATCGTGACCGGGTTCTTCCTGAACGACGCCGAGCTCGATCTTTCTGGCCTGTTCCGAGGGCTTCCCCCGTCTGCTTCCTGGATAGAAAGCGCTGGTGAGTCCCGCCCGCTTTCCTTGGACGTCTTCCTTCGGCTTCGGGCTTCAGTCGGGACAGTAAGCGGCAGAATAAACTTGGCTAAACCATCGGACAAGGAGGATACGCAGTTCAAGATGAGGCTATAGGAGTAAGACTCGGGAATAGCTGGAGGTTCGGTTTTGTCAAGCTGATCAATGCAAGGAACTCGGACAGAACTCCACTGGGTGCTGATGCCTGTATTCGACGTCTCTGACACGGACGTGCTTATGATGCCGGTGACACCAGCGGCTTCAAGAACGGCTGGATCAGGGCCAGAACCAGCTGCCTGCGCTGAGCTGATGGGGATGGTCGATTGGTGGCCAAGGCCAATAACTGCTGGTTTCTCTGTGCTCAAACGTACAAACGTTGCAGTCAGCGTTTTGAAGATGTCGCGTTCGCCCTCTTTGGCGTCGTATAGACCGAAAATGCGACGTAAGAGACCATAATCTGCAAAGATGCCACGGAATACCTCCATACACAATGCTCTCTTCCATGGAGCGGGATCATGATCCAGAATATAGGTTAGAATCTCCAAAGCTTCACCACATTCAGTAGGGAGGATAGTGAGGTGTCGTCTCAATAACGTATAAAGAATTCGGACGATGCGCACAGAAGTCGCAAAGGAGGGCTTTCCCTTGAGAGCACTTGTCAGGAGTGGCATAACACGAACACGTAGGATATAGGCCTGTTCAGGATGGTTCGAGAATACAGAAGCATGATTAGTTATGACTGATTCGATGAGCTCAAGCCCAAAAGTCTGCGGCAAGCCAGTAAACCGAATGAACTCGGGTCGCTGATTCTCAGTCAAAAGGCAAAGATCATTGAATATCTAGAGAGTTAGCATGCCAGATTCGCTGCCTCGTCCGACTTTCAACATACCCGAAAAGCATCCAGAGCCGCGGCTCTCACTTCAACTTTGCCCTGGCCTGTAGGAGCATCGCCGGAAATTGGGACGTCGCCATTTTCTACCACATCAGCCAAAGGCCTCTCATCCTAGACAAGACTTGAACCTACTGTCTTCAGCAACAACCTTGTCGAAGACGGAGACGACGAGTTGCTGCAAGGTCGCGGCGCTCGTGTTGTTCACTATGGCATTCTTGCTGCTCTGAAGGATGAAGCACACGTTAAGCGCCGTAACCAGCAGATCCCCCATAAGGTCTGCTGAGTAATTCTGTACCAGACTCGGGAGGGCCTGCAAGATCTTGAGCTGCACATCCAAGCCTGCCGAAGACGCTTGCATGAGCGCCTCGAGGACTTGGTTTAATCGGGAGCGCGGCAGGGCACGGGCGACTATGAGCCGCTGGAGACAGACGATGGCGATGGCAGTGAATTTGGCATTTTTGGTCCCACATGCTATAATAAATGGATTCACAAAGTTTGGTTTTTGAGATAGCTCTGGATAGATTTGCGTTAGTGCATTGGCTGGGCTACATCCAAGGCGAGTTATCTCACCATCAGGAGCGCCTTGCTCGGTGTTATTTCGCAGATTCTTAAGCTCCTCGAGGGACTTTTCTGCAGCCTATATCTTTTATTAGCTATTGATAACCTCTGTGAGCATTATGTACTCACTTGGCGTAGGTCATTGTGCTTGCGTTTGCTCTCTTGAATGAGATTAGCCAACTCCGTGGCCAAAAGTTGCGTCGTCATGATGTCGGGCGACTAAGCTCATTGAACCACCCAACTAACACGCGCAATACGCTACCATCACCTCTCCATTTAAATGGCGAATGGAGTATTTCGTTCCGCAAATGAAAACATGGATAGAATTTAAATTCAAAAATGTACTGTTGTAAGTGGATGTGCGTTAGACGTCACCGGATCGCGTCACATACTCTAGGTAAAGTGTCCCCTGGGATGGCAGAATCATCTCACCACCTGCCTTTTTAGCTTATCGGGTATCCGATAACAGCAGGCGCGACCTTCCTTGGTCAGCCAACAGTTTTATATGCTTGCCAGACTGAGGCCAAATATCTACTCATACCTTCCTCATAATAGTTAATCACGCAAAATCTCTTCATACGTAACGGTCCTTCCAATTCTTTTCTTTCATATACAGAGCGGCATCTCACGAACAACCATTCGCCGATACATCATAACACAGCTCTCGACCAACTTAGGATTGCAGTATAAACATCAACAAACATGACATGGGGACTGTATGATAAGAGCTTTTTTTTTATTCAAAGTTGGTTACTCAAGAAAATGTGACTCGCAGACCCTTCTCAATTTCATAACGCATGTAAAGTGAATTCAATGAAAGCAGTCAACGCCGTATCCTAGACAAATAATGCACCCCAAACATCCCCCAGACGCATGTCGTGTGTGTCCCATTCGTGCAATCAAGTAAGGCAAAGTTCCCAGCATGAAAGGACCTCTAAACCCTATTTGTCAATGACATGCAATTACAGCTTTAATGTTTTCGTTCATATAATTGGGTCTTAGACGGGAACGTTGGTGAATAGGTAAGAGACAGACTCGCCGTTGTGAGTGCGGCGAATGGCCTATAGTTTGTCAATACATAAGCCAAGAGACATAGAGCCATCAGCTTACCTCGGCCAGAGTTCCAGACACGTCAATGACCTTGAGCTTGGGGCAGCGCTCAGTCTTGTCGCCAACTACGTTCATCAGTATGGAATGTTCAAAGACAACAACAATTTCAAGATGTGCTTACGTGGTACAGCTGTTTCCATGTTAGTCATTCAGCTTCGTCCTAAAAACAGATAAATTACTTACTGTTGGTCACGACCAGTCCAGACAGACAAGACGCATTGATCGTATCAATGGCCTTGCCGCTCAGAATGCCGTGAGTGACAATGGCAAATACCTCCTTGGCCCCGTGCTTCTTGACTGTTTCAGCAGCCTTGGCCAACTACGGGTTGGTTGTTAGCCTAGAAATTTCTTTTGTGCCACCGGATGGGTGATACGAACCGTTCCACACGTGTCAGCCATGTCATCTACCAAAATGGCAACCCTATCCTCAACATCGCCGACAAGGACCATACGGCCGACCTCGTTGGGGCGGGGTCGCTCTTTGTGGATGAGCGCGAAGCCGGTCTCAAGACGGTCTGCGATAGAGGCTGCACGCTTGGCGCCACCGGCATCCGGCGAGACGATTACAACGTTGGATTGATCGAGGTTTTCACGGATCCAGCGCAGAACCGAGGGCTCTGCATACAGATTGTCGACTGGAACATTAAAGAAGCCCTGAATCTGGGATGCATGAAGATCCATGGTGATGACGTGGTTCTGGTAGATATCAGCCCCTGATCATATAATGGCTCGGGTTTGGGCAAGACATACGCAGCCAGAGACTTGCAACATGTTGGCGATCAGCTTAGCACTAATGGGAGCTCGTGATTTATCCTTCTTGTCTTGTCTTGCGTAGGGGAAATTCGGGATCACGGCTGTGATGCGACGGGCTGAGGCAGTCCTGCAAGCGTGGATCATGATGAGCAATTCCATGAGTCCATCATTAACATCACCAGGGGCAGTGGACTGCAGGATGAAGACATCTTCATCACGGACAGACTCGCCAATCGACACAGATGTTTCCTGATTCGAATAGTTGAAGCTCAGAGTGTTGGCGACCTCAATTCCCAAGCTGGGATACATGAACAGTTAGCACTTTCATTAATATTTTCCCCCTCTTTTTTTCCGGGTCATAAGCTCAACCCGTATCCCGATATTGAGCCATGAACCAAGGACATCTGTCCTCAATACAGACAAGCAGAGATGAGACGGCATCTTTGACTCACCGACTGGCTACCTGGGCGCTGAGGTCGGTATGGGAGCTACCGGAAAGCAACTTGACTTCGTTGGCCATCTGGTCCAACATTGCCGGGGTTCGAAACGTTAGAAGGGTGTGTTATGGAGAACGTGAGCGACGAGGCAGGCGAGGTTCGCAAGCCTTTGGTGGAGGAATGAAGAGAAAAAAAAAGAGTTAGATTTCGATGAGATGCACAAGTGAAACCAGCCAATGAAAGCCTATCGCGGGGCAGCACGAGGAATGCAGCTGGGCTGTATGGCGTAAGTGTAAGAGAGGCAGTAAGGCGGGACGTTTCGGGCGGGATTTTAGTGGCTCTCCTGCTGGGAAGCCGATGTAACAGTAGCAATGGAATGAGTAATGTCAAAGATATGTAACAAGGTTGTGCAAGTGACGATGGATAGAGATATGGTGGTGGCTACACCGATGGATGAAGCTGGTGAGAGTGAAGCCTGTTTTGTGATCACAAAAAAATTGTTCCCGAAGTCAATGATGAGGATTTTTCTCCATTCTTACTTTAGATGCCGTCGGTGGAGCAAGTCCGCCGGAAGCTGGCTATTGCTTGCCGCCAGCCGGGTCAGTGGCTAAACTTTGCCTGCCACCATACCTAAGTGAAAGTGCAGGCCATAAGGAGCTCCGTGGGGGTCGATGTGTTACGACTACGACCACTGGCAGTCGATACGCATCAATAATTGAGCGTTTGGCCGAACGTCGATGCCGATGTTGATTTACATCTTCATTCCTTGGGTATATTATAACGCTCAGAATCGTAGTCAATGATTCATGACTCGGATCAAGGTGGATGATGAAGGCTTCAACACCACAAAGACAACTTGATGAAAGTGACACACAAGTATTGAAATTGATATATTCTTGCATCGTTGAGATTCTAATCAGCCTTAGTATTGATGCATGAGCATGTGATTGGCCTTGAGATATGTAGAAAGAAGATTCTGAATGTCGCCATTTTACAGGGTAAGACTTGCAGATAAAGGGCGTATCTTATCATAAACCGAAGACCGCCACCTTCCGCTTCCACTCATTGTTGCATGCGGTGTGCAGCAGCAGAACAGCGGGCAGACGCGGGACATCCAACCACTCATAGCGCGTTACCTGGGTAAGACCAACTAAAGTTATTCTTAGTCGTTGGTAGGATTGTTCTAGCCATGCTCAATTCTGCCCAACTGCCGGTCCCTCTCCCCCCTTAGTTTTCGCCTCGTCTTTACTGTGCTTGTCCCATCTGATTTATTTGATGAGAGCGCAACCCCGGAACTTGACCTCCGACTTCATTGCGAGCCTCTCCGACCTGACGAAAAATCTAAGCTTTGTTCTTCGATAGATGAACCATCATCTTCCCATCTCTCGACCGTCGGCCGAAATATGATAGCATCATCGAATCCGACTTTATGGAGACCTTTAAACCTACGCTGTCCCGTCTAACGCCGATACCATCCAAGTCCTCGTATAGCGACCTTACCATTTCACAATCCTCCCGCAAGCAGAAGCTTCGGCTTCTTGTCGTCGCCACTGGTCCGCGTGATACCTCCTGGGCCCAGGCCCTCGTCGTTCGACTATCCAAACACCCTCAAATCGAGACGCGTGCCATCGTTGACGATGTGGTCCCACGCCTTACCCAGACCATCATTGTGATGCAGAACCAGAGTCTTGCCTTGGGGCAAGGCGTGGATCATGCCGAAGACGTAGAGTTCTACAGGCAACAGGCTTTTGAACTCGTCCAGTGGGCTGACCTTATGGTCTGTTTACCGCTTGATGCCGATGGTATTGCAAAGATGCTGGCAGGCGTGGCCGACACCTTCTTGGGAGAGGTTTTGCGAGGATGGGATACGTCCAAGAACATTATACTCGCTCCAGGAATGAGCACGCACATGTGGGCGAATCCCATGACAAAGAAGCACATGAACAAATTGCATCGGAAATGGAGTTGGATCAGGGTCATGACGCCCATCTTGTGGCACTACGAAGGCACTCATCACACGAAGCGTGTCCCCAGCTGGAGTGGCTTCAACGATGTACTCAACATCATCAAGAACCGCGCCGACTTGCTAGGGCTCGGGCGCGATGTCGAGATTGCACCGGAAGTGGGCATGATCCCGGACGGCAGCGTCAAGATCAAGTCGAAGCTGCCGCCAGAGATATGGACCATAATTCTGGACTTTGCCGGGGACTGGGAACTTGCGAAAGCACTCGGGACATACACCAACCTCCCTATGCCACGTAACTGGAGTCTCCACCCCAAAAATACCAGAAATGAGCTACAGGTCTATGCCCACGAGCTGGAGTGGACGGTCCTTACCTGCGACTCTGCCGCCATCTGTAAGAAGATTTCACAGTCTCCGCCAGGGTTTCAGGACCTATCTGCACAGGTCGTCAGGCTGGTGATACGATTCGCCCTCATAGACGTGCTTGAGTATCTAGAAGCTAATCGGCCAAACCTTTTCCGGGCCTTTGGCGGTACTACTCTTCCAACCAAGGCATCTGCCTTCTACCCTCGTATCGACATACTGGAATATTGGAAGAACAGCAAATACTTCCGGGACAATCATACCTACGATTCGGAGGCTGTTGACCAAGCTTCCAAGTACGGTCATATCGACGTTCTCGACTGGTGGTGGCGCCAATCTGGTTTTCCCTTGAGGTACACCGAGTTGGCCCTTGAGCAAGCTAGTGCCCAAGGCCATATTCATGTACTTGACTGGTGGCGTGACGCTGCGAACCAAGATGAGACTGTCGTGCTTCGTCCAGGTCGTGCACTGCTGTGGGCCACGCAGCACGGTCAGGTTGATGTCTTGCGCTGGTGGGATGCCTCTGACATTCCCATTGCCCACGGTGATGGCGTAGCTAAAATGGCTAGTCGCTGGGGCCAGGTCGAAGCTCTGGAAACCTGGCGTCGCTTGAAGGGAGACAGCAAGCTCGTCTTTGACGGCGAGGTGCTTGTTGCCCCTACCGTTCATTCACACATTGGTGTGCTGGAGTGGTGGCGGCAGTTTGCTGACGGCGCACTTGAGGGTATGGAGGGTAGGAAGCAGAAAGTGGAGTTTCGAACCTGCAACATCGAAGAGGCCCTCGAAGATAGCATCGGTGACCAAAAGGCTGTGCGTCGGTGGTGGGAGGAAAATGGGCTGAATTTGGGACTTCGGAACGAGGAGTGGTTGAAGGTCAAGTACCTGTAACGATGATGTCACAAGATATTTTGGTTAGATGGGTTTCTGGATTGCCATGATGCTTAATTTGGGAAAAACTATAGTTTGGCGTTTCAGGGGTTCATCTCACTACGTTTTCCAATACGAATCTAACCATCAAATTGCAAATACGAAATCTCTTTACCAAGCCCCATTATCATTGCTGATTATGAAGTCAGTCTTGCTACTCCGTACAAACAAGCTACGACTGATCTCGTAATGTGATACGCTTGATGACCCATCGAGGGGGAAAAAGACAAGCGGTGAACGGGGCCCGCCAGTACAGAAACGAAACGAAGCATTGTCGTTTCCTGAAACACGGGAGCCCTCACCCTCACCGCACACGAGGTATCTAACTACGTGCAGTATCAAGTTACGACGAGCGTTGTGAGCTGAAGATCTGCGCCCGAGGCTGAGAAAAGATGGGCTTTTGGGTGCCACGAGACTGCAAACTCAAGGGAACGGATGCACCAGGCCGTCGGTGTAAGAAAAAATGAAAAAAAATGAGGCGTTCGCTAGTAAGCAAAAACAGGTTCCACCACAATATTAGGAGATGGGCTTCGTACGTAGTATACGGAGTATGCAGTGGTTTAATTTCATATTTTACACACGTGGTGAGCGATGAGCTATGTGGAATATTCCACAGACGAATAAGGCACGCAGTTCTCTGACTGACTTATCTCTAGTTGTACGGAGTAATCCGTACTACGTGTGCTTTGTTTGGTCGCGTGCTTACATACAACTACAAGTACGGAGTAGGAAGAGGGAAAAGGCTGATGGTGGTACTATGGTCCCTGCGCACGTAGGATCAGATCCAACTCTGATCTGCCCTCGCCCAGGTTTCCAATCGCGTCGTGCAAACAGGGTGTGAAATGGCCACAGGATGATCCCGCATCGTCCCCCTCCCTTCCCCTCCCCGAAAAGGATTGAATGACGAACGAATGTCATTTGGGGAACTTGCTACTTCTGCGGGGGAAATGACGGCCGGGATGGTAATCGCAAAAGCAGAGCACGCCCCCTGGAGTCAAATTCCGAGAAAGCGGTTCAGCGAGCTTTGGAGATTGATGAGAAAAGCAGGTCCTCCATACGCCGCTAGCCCATTGCTGGATAAGGAGGGGAAGAAAACCCAACCCATCGTGAGGCGTCGTGGGGAGTGGGAATGAGAAGAAGTAGTGGAAATGAAGTGACATATCGTTGTGAGGATGATCTGCAAAAAAACACCAGAAAATGCTAGTTGTATGTAAAGAAACTACTATTCAAGTGCAAGCCACCAGGTCATTAGCAAGTACTAGTTCCATCTCGTCTCGTCAATCACAACTATGCAAAAGATGAGAACCTCACGAGGGCCCAGATCTGAAGTCTGAGCCATCTTCATCTCCCCTTGTTGTGTATTTGATTTGCCGAGAAAATCTTCTTTTCTAACATTACGTCGTAGTACATATTGGAATATCCCAATATTGGGTCCCTTCCAAGCCCGCACCGGCTGTGCAACCTGTGGCTTGAAAAACGAAATGCCAAGAGATGGAGAGAGAAGTGATCATGCAGTGTCTGATGGTGTGATTCGATCCCCGTGATGGAAGCAAAATGTTGGCGCAACAGTGGGTAATTACCTTACTTGTAGGTAGTAGTACTAGTACTACTAGTACGGAGTACTCCGTACTTAAAATAGGGTTCTTCTTTTCCTTACCCCTGGTGCCTATCACATAATTCGGACATCCGAGAATTAGAGGAAGACCAAAAATCCTCCTCCCGCTATAAGGGAAGAAGGATTCTCAAAGCCCAAGGTTCGTATTGGGCATCTACAAGTATGGATGCGGGCATTCTGTGCAGCGGGAGCATGAAACAAAAAAAGAAAGCCCCTGTAGAATAATTACTTAGGTAGGTAGCAAGAATCGTGAGTACTCCCTTATGTAGCTTATGTAACGTCGGAGGGGGGAAAGAAATACCCCTGATCTGCGACTTTTGCTGCAGGTCAAGGTTCCGGTGTTTGTTAACGGTAGACCCCTGTCAAGGTCGACTGCCGTAGTGCAAGTGCAGGCTGGTTGCATGCACTGTGTACGGAGTACAACACTGCCTTGGGCAGCTATAGCCCGACACAGCTTGTCAATAATATGTGGCTGTGCTTAGCCGAACCTGCCTTTTATGTTTTCACCAACAAACAATTCATGGAAAACTCTTCCGGGCATCTGCATCTGCATCTTGATGGGTTCGCCGGAGTTTTCTCCTTACAACTGGAATAGATACGATTCTTTCATGCCAGTAAAGTGATTACTTTCCCCCTAAATTGCAAGCCGTGTCACTGCGGGCACTTCATCTTCAACGAACAAAGAAACATTCCGTACGGAGTAGGTAGAGGATGCTATGTTAGAGAATCCAAGCTACCCTTTCCCCCCCTTGGAAAGAAATCCTGGAATTCGGTAAATCCGATCAAGTGACGAATGAAGAACAAACGAGAAGGACACAGGTGGCCTTGGCCCTGCTGTTGCCTTTTTTTCTCGGCTGTCGAGACGCCTGCACGTCGTCGCGCACGCGCACCTGCAGTAGCGATAGCAGCAGCAATAGCACCAACAATTATTATTAGGGGTGTTTGCCGCACTGTGAGGGACATCCCACAACGTCCCGTACCTACCTGAGGCATTCACGCATCCAATCCAATCCCAATCCCAATCCCACCCAACAGCCAATCCGATCGGGGGCCCTAAAATTCCCCATTTCCATTCTGAGCTTCAATTTCATGCCTTGTCTGGTACATCTGCTTTTCTTCCTTCCTCTTCTTGCCTTTCCTTCTTCCTCTTCACACGTTCCCTCTTTCCTCACTCGCACCCCTCACTCCTTATCAGTCCTTCTTTTGGAAAATCCTTCATCCTCGTTCCTTTTTGCAATTTTTTCCCGGTTTGGGCGGGCTGCACACTAAGGATTCAAAAAAAAAACCACTTTGAAGACGGTAGAGGAAAAGGGGACTTGCAACGGCGGGAATAGTCAAAAAGCAATTGTCGGTGGGAGGGCTATGGCCATTGCGCTGCACTACTACAGCTCACACCCACAAGGAGCCACCGCCAAACTGCACGAGCTATTCGTCTAGCTGGGAGGGAACATTGACCACTTTCATTCAACAACTGATTCGCCGCCACGTGGGAAAGAAGGCACGACGACGACACCGCTTTCTTCTAGAAGCCGTCTACATATCTTCTTTTCCACAAACCATTCTCCCGTGTCTTCCTCTAGCCTCAGTTGCTTCATGCTTCTCTAGCATCATCACGGCAAACGAGCTAGTCTTTCAGCCTCTACTAAGCGTTGGAAGAGACCTATTTGGAGGGCAATGACTACGCTTGTTATTTAAACGTGAATAGAGAGGTGTTGTCTTGACGCCGGGCACTTTGCCCACATCCCTACTCATCATGGGCAAGTTCTCGCTCTCGCTTCCCGGGCGAAGCAAGAAGACGCCCCAGCAGGTATATCCAAGCCAAAGCCTCAGCAAGGCACACAAGATCCTCGGATCATCGCAGATCAGCATCGACTCTACTAGCAGAGGATGGGATGGGCCGTCGAGGTCGTCCTTGAATGTCAGTGCCTCCGAAAGTGAAGGGTCGAGTGTGGGCACAGGGAATCGGGACAGAAGCTATTCGCGCAGGGCCCAGATGGAGAAGGTATGGGAGGAGGAGGATTCCGACATTCTACCTCAGCGCATGGCCTATCTGGGAGATGATGGTGCAGACTATACGGGCAGGCTGAAGGAGTGCTCGTCGACATCAACGATGAAATCATGGTACGATAGGTCGAAGCAGCCATTGTGCATCTCTCAACAGACATCGGCGTCTTCCATGACCAAGGGATTGCCCTCTAAAGCCCAGCGTTTGCTCGACATGGACAATTCTTCGTACATGGCCCCGAAACCGAAGAAGAAACCAGCAAAGCTCGACTTGTCAGATTCCAGCCCGGCCACTCCCGATGATGGAAAGCTAAATGAGTGGCCCCTGCCTGGGAACAGCTACGTCTCCCGTCCACATGCACCATTCTCTCCCGCGACTCCCGAGTCCACCGGCAAGCGACCTCGACGCAAAATTCAGAAGCATCCCACGAACGACAACCTATTCCGTCATGACCCGATGCCCTTATCATCCTATCAGCCGTCCCAGGCTGAGGTTCAGGCGCTGCCGCAGCAGGCCTCGATGAGCGAGTTGCCTACTTATTATAAGCAGTACGAGCAGAGGTCGTTCGCTGAGACGGATGATGAAGCCATATCGCCCAAGACCCAGACGGCTAGAGTACGAATCTCCCAATCCGAGAGCAACCTCAGAAACCGTCAACTGAGGGCCTATCAATCTCAAGCCAAGGAGCAAATCAAAGACGAGAAACCTAATCCTCTCGCTAACCACGCGGCTCGCGCCATTCCCACGCATATTGTCCAGGCTCCCACACCTACATCTGCTGGGCCTCCGTCACCTCTTGCCGACTGTGCTAGTGTCTCCAGTCGACACACCCAGACCTCCAAGGCATCGAAGCGAACCGAGAAGAGCTTCCAAGTTACAGACCTGCAAGAGCAGAGCGTTCTCCTCCTATCTTCTGATTCCGAGGACGAGGAAGATGAATACGATTATGCGCTCAACGAACCAACGACCAAGCTGACCATGTCCGCAAACACTTCGAGACGACCTTCGGATTCTGATATAAGGCATTCAATGATGGTCGATGCTCCTCCCCCATCACCTGGCACCATCGAGAATGGCTTCGATCAGAACATGAGCCCCAATATCAAATCGCCAGATAGGACCAGTCAGGCTCCCCCCGGCTTCTCAACCGTGTCACCTGATGCATCGAACGTAAATTCTATAATGACACCTCCGCAAACCCAGACCAATCGCCAATCTCAAATGAGTCAACTGTCCCGCAAACCTAGTCTGCCCTCGAGGATTCCCAGTCTACCACCTTGGTCGCCTTTAGTCTGGTCTCAGGAGTGGCCTCTCACGGCTGGCAACGAACCGCAACCCTTTCAGCCATCCGCCGAGATTCAGAGACAGCAGTCCAGCCGAGGATCATCTCGGAAAGCGCATACTAACGAGGCCCCTTACCTGGCTGAGCGTGTTAAAGAACATTGCAAGCAGCCAGCACATACATCTTCAGCTTCAGTACAAAGCGCACAGCTTACACCCCCACTTAGCCCGCTCGAGCCGCCAAACCCTTCCGCAGATTTCTCCGTCAACCCAACACACTCCACCGGTGCAGTGGAAGGGCAATTCCAGGAACAGTGGGCGGACTTGTCTCGCCAGGAGCAAATGTTGATACAGGCACTACGGCGGAAGCGCTCTTTGATGATGCGCAAGTCAAGTGAGGCTTCGAGCTCTGAGGATAGCATGGCTCCTCAAGAGCAAGATACGTCAAACAGGCACCAGTCGAACCCATCCGACGTTACGATCACGCCCGAGACTTTCCAGTTCGATTTCCCAGTTCCGCCTGTGTCACTTCCTCCTCCAGAAGAGTCGACAATGTCATCCACGACTTCGACATTGGAACTTCCTCGAAACTTTGACGGGGAGCTCACTACAGATGGAGTCATGTTTATGCTATCACCCCCACCATCGACTCATAGCGGGAGGAATAGTATCTCGAACATCTCGAATCTTACGAGTAGGGCCAATTCGCCGAATCGCACTTCTCCAAGTATTGCATCCCGGGACAGCACAGCACCCAAAAGTATATCGTCTGAGCCTGAGCAGCGCAAGAAGAAGAATTGCCAGATCATGCTGTACCTTGATCAGCCGGGCGTGCCTTGCATGACCATCACCGAAGGCACCATGAGTCCTGATACCCCTGGTTTCGATCATAACACGGCCATCACATATGCCTTATCCCAGCAAAAGAATCCCCGGGATTCTCTCAATGTACCTCGAGCATCTTCGATTCGTCGCAAACGCGGTCATGCGTCTGAAAGACGTGTCAGTACCACGGCCAACAGGTCCTTGGTGAGCAATGAGCCGCTACCTCCTTTCCCTGAGGAGGAGCCAATTCCAATCCTGCTGCCAACACGCTATGGAGAAACAAAGGTCCCTAAAGACGTACCTCGACCGGATAGCCCCGTCAACTCCATGGGCTCGGTCATCCCTGACGAATTCCCCGTTCCTCCGCGCCGCAGGCGGACGGTCAACAACTACAACCAATCCGTCCGCCTCAGTGCCGTCGGACCTCCTCAAGCGATGCTCGGCGGGCCGGGCTGGTGGGGAGACGAGGACTGAAGCTGAACGACTACGACTACTGTACAACTACCCACTACAACTAATAACCCCCCTTTTTCATCTCTTGCATTGTGACGATGTTTATTTCTATCGCTTGTGGCGGTAATACTGGAGCGTCGCGTGGACGTTCATGTTTCTTTTACGTATTTAGACTTGGGGATTCATCATCATCATCATCAACGAGGTAGTATTTACCTTTGCGAATCATATTTGTCATAATTTTCATTTCGTCTCATGGGAACGGACAAGCGATAATGGGTGTATTGATGCATCAGGGAGAATGGATCACGAGGAAATTAGGTGATGAATATTACACTTAATACATATATGGCAGCCCAAGTTGCCATTAGACCACAATCGTTTGTTCCATGATGTGATGTTTTAGTGAATAATGGCAAGAGGGTTTGCAGGAAGCGAGGAAGGCCAGATATATACCAGCGATGTGAGCGTAGGCCCTTTTGTCACGCAGTGGTTATGCCTTTGGGGTCTATTTCATACACACGAAACATCGTCACTGTGCACTTTTGTGTATAAATGTAGTTTGTAATATGTCGTAAGCTTCGTGGTATGGCCCTCACCTTCTTGTTCGCGGCAACAGCCCTCCTCAGTGATCCAAGTCTACCGATAGTGAGATGCAAAGATGGATAAAGATAAAAAGACAAGGAAATAAAAAAAACCACCGGCGAGGAAAAAGAGAAACAAAACTCTCTTGTCTCCATCTGAACCAACTCCGTTGTCCATCCTGTCCCCGTAGCATAAGAACTCCTCTCGTCCAAGGCTTATCCCGTGCACGTTCGCCGATGCCAGTCTGCCGGCTTTGCCTCGCTCTAGTTCTCGCTTTTCTGGCGTTTATGAGTAGGTTGATCCCTCGGGGGGCTGGGGAAGTTTCTTATTCCCTGAGGCGGCCATGTACCTTTTTGTATAATAAGATTAGCCGACTGTAAAAAGATCCCCTTTCTTTAACTGCTTGAAACTGATTTTTGTTCCTCGAGAACCTAAAAGTATGTCATGGGAAGAGCTGTATACAAACTCACCTCCGTAGCTCGATGAGGACAGTCTCCATGGTGTTTTCCCTCTTCCACTGCGCGAGGCAGGGCAGCTGAGCCGGGTCGACGATGCCGCTGCGGGGGTTAACGGCCGGCAGGTTGACCTGGGAAACGAACTGAATAGTCGGGGGTTGATCGGGGTACTTGTCGCCGCAGTGCATCTTGACGCTGTAGATGCGGTTCTCGTGTACGCTCTATTTTCCTCTCATCAGCCTCTTGACATTTTGATTTCTCTATCCCACATGGGAATAAGAAGGAAGAAGAAAAAACTCCTCCCCTCCAAGGTGTGTTTTCTTTGCCTTATGGTTTTTATCTGGGTATACGCACGTGGGGAGGACCGAGGATGGTGCCGTTCCAGTTGCTCATGAGGAGATCCTCCGGGTCTTCGAGGCCGTAGCTGCAGGCCTCTGCGCCGAGACCCTTTTCGCCCTTTTCGAGCTCCTCGAGGAGGCGGAAGTTGCGGGGAACCTTGGCAGACATGTTGTGTTTTTGTGTTGTAATCCTCTTTTTTTCTATATGCGTTGTGTCCCGCTGTGTTCTTTTCTTCGTTGGTTGCAGGTTCGTTGGGAGGACGGCGAGTGAGAGAGGGGTTTTGTAAGAACGAGCGGCTTTTCGGACTATATCGGTGGATGGATGGGGGGGGTTTGGTTCGGCCGAGGTCGTTTCTCAATAAAGGGAGAAGAGAGAGAAAGTGTGTTGTATGTGATGGCCTGTTTTCGTGGAAGAAGATGCGCGGGGCTTTGTCGGCTGGCGTTGTGATGGATTGGATCGTGGGAACTGGACGTCGGTATAATCATCGTGTCGGTCAAGGTGGGGCTGCCCCTCCATTGTTGCGAATGTCGATTACCCTATGTTGTAGGACTTTAAACTTGGAGAGTTGCTACCTACTTAACCCTACTGCTTTATTATAGTAAAATGGGGTGTTAAATACTCTATGAAGAGTACTTTTTGTCAATAGCGAAACTTGTTATAATAGTGAGGGAAGAAAAGATGTCTTGACATGCACATTTGATGTGATTAGCTAATAAGCGATGGATTTAGGAATTCGTCATGAGATTAATCATTCAACTTCTCCTGACGAACACGCACATATTTTGATTAGAGTAGGGATTCTCTCTTAAATGACAAGAACTAGGAGTTGCGTGCTGCATATGTGTTCTATTTGTGTTTGTTACAAATCAACCATAAGGACAACGACAAGACCACCGAAACTCATGTATAGCCATGAGTACGAGTGACTTGTGACTAGTGTACGAAGTCTGCATGAGGATTCGTCATGATAATGAATGTCGAATTGCTTTTACTAGCTTAAAAGGGACACTCGCAGCAGGGCTGTGTTACTTTGCTGCCCTCTGTTTCGAAGTAGTTGATATGCCGATGTGCCGGCGGCCAATGTGCATTTGGTTGGGGACGTCCATTAGCAAAGTCTAGGCGCGCGATTGATGATGACATAGGATCCTGGTAGCGCCTGCAGATACGGACACAATACGGCGACCAGCACATGCCTAAATTTGCCATCAATATGGCTAATATTTTCAGCGCTTCAAAGCCAAGAGACGGCGGCGGATAAACATCGGGGCTGGAATCGGAACTCGAACGGGAAGCTAATGCCGAATTGCGGGAGCTTCTCTGGTGATGTAGTGACGACAGGTCAAGCAGGCAGAGCTTCGTTTTTCGTCACCAATCCATGCTCGCCCATTAGACCGACCCCAATCCCGACCACGCCAAGCCACGTATAGCCCCCCCTCCAAAGGGAACCCCCCAAGGGAACAAATTTTCTTACGGGTGTTGTTGGAAGGTGGAGGGAAGAAAAAACATCAACACAGAAAGCTACAGCTACGGAGTACCTACTACTACCCCAACGTACGTAGGACTTGGCGTAGCCCAACAAGCCGGCCATGGCGACGCAAATGACGAGGGCAGCCTTGAGGGCGGCACCTCTGCGACGACGACACGCTTCGATAACGACAGCGACAGCGACAGCAGCTCGCCTCTTCACCTCGTCTACGAGTAATTTTCTCGGTGGAAGCGTAGGTGCGGGCCCGGGAGGCTCGATGGGCGTGACGAGCCCTTTGCCCACCTATTTCCAGAAGCCCCGGCTCCCCGCCAACACAATCATCCGCTTCGTGCCCCAGCAGACGGCATGGATCGTGGAGCGCATGGGCAAATACCACCGCATCCTGCCCCCCGGTCTCGCCGTCCTGGTGCCCTTCATCGACCGCATCGCCTACGTGAAATCGCTCAAGGAGTCGGCGCTCGAGATCCCCAAGCAGAGCGCCATCACGGCCGACAACGTCACCCTCGAGCTGGACGGCGTGCTGTACACGCGCGTCTTTGACGCCTACAAGGCCAGCTATGGGGTCGAGGACGCCGAGTACGCCATCAGCCAGCTCGCGCAGACGACGATGCGGAGCGAGATTGGTCAGCTCACCCTCGACCACGTGCTGAAGGAGCGAGCTGCCTTGAACACCAACATCACCACGGCCATCAACGATGCCGCCGAGGCGTGGGGTGTCAAGTGCCTGCGCTACGAGATCCGCGACATCCACACCCCCGCAGCCGTGATGGAGGCCATGCACAGGCAGGTCACCGCCGAGCGCAGCAAGCGTGCCGAGATTCTCGACTCCGAAGGTCAGAGGCAGAGCGCCATCAACATTGCCGAGGGCAAGAAGCAGGCCGTCATCCTCGCCTCCGAGGCGTTGCGGGCGGAGCGCATCAACACGGCTGATGGTGAGGCCGAGGCCATCTTGCTCAAGGCCAGGGCTCAGGCACAGGGCATCGACGCCGTTGCTAGGACCATGCAGGAGAGGGGTGCCGGCGCCCAGGGTGCCGTTAGCCTGCAGGTTGCTGAGAAGTATGTCGATGCCTTTGGCAAGCTTGCCAAGGAGGGCACCGCCGTGGTCGTGCCCGGAAACGTCGGCGACATTGGCGGCATGATTGCCACGGGACTCAGCGTGTACAACAAGGTGGGCAATGCGCAGGCCCAGACGATGGCCAAGGGGATTGTGCAGGACGAGGGCGAGAGCAGGGAAGCTGAGTCGTTTGAGGAGGATACCTCTGTCGAGGGCAAGAAGAAGGCCATGAGGGACACGGTTATTCAGGGATTTACCGACACCGCCGGGTCAAGGTAGTGAATTATGAGAACCGTGGATCGTGCAGCAGAGGAGAGTAATGCGTACGGGTAACGAGTATAAATGTGTATATTGGGTTGGGTTTACCAGGCGCACCCAGATAGATGGACTCGGAAAAGGGGCGGAAGGTGTACATCACATTGTACAGTAGTAACGATATCCATTCTTCTTTTATGGGAAAGAAAAGACAAAATATGCATCTCCACCATTCGAAGCATGTGCGTAATTTGGTCACATGGTTTCCGTCGTTGCGTTGTTAAAGAGCCAAGATGGACGCCGAGTGATAGAAGTCATGATGTTCCGTTTCCATGACATGTTAAAAGTTGACGTGTTTACATGAGTAATGGTGCATGAATTATATAATCTAATTTTGTTTATACATGGAATTGAAACAACCTTGCGTATCCGACTTTGTATGTCATATCACCCCCTTTTTTACGTGGCTCCCGTCAGCATCCACGATGACACCCCTCCTTTGACCGTACATCAGCGTGTCCCTCTCCTCCCAAGCATATCCCTTGCCCCCCGCTTTATACCATTCAGTTTGTCTCTTGCAATTATTTGTTCTTTTTCGAAATCGCGTCTACAGCAGAGCGGGAAGCAAGGCAACAAGACCAATGAAAAAGTTGGGGCTGAAGAGGGCGGCGGCAGAGTCATCATCATCGCTGCCGTCACCGCCACCGGACTTGCCTCCCTTGCCGCCCTTGGCCCCGTCACTGTCCTTGCTATCGTTGCTGCTGTCATCATCCGACGAGCTGTCATCGTCGTCGCCAACGGTGCCGGTGGGCGCGGGAGTGAGGGTGTAGCTAGGCGTTGAAGCGACGTCATCATCATCATCACTGCCGTTGCCCCTGGAGCAGGTACCGTCGTTTTCGCACACGTCACCGGCATCACAGTAGTACCCGATTCCACCACAGCATTTAGCACCCTTGGGCATGCACCCACTCGTACCGCAAGTCTCCTGATCAGCATCACAGCCGGAGCCGTCGCTGCTATTACTACCATCATGTTCATCATCATCACCATCATTGTTGCTGCTCCCACCTGAAGAGCAAGTGCCGTCGTCGTTGCAGGTCTGCCCCTTTGGGCAGTAATCACCCGACAAGACGTCGCAGCACTCACCACCCTCGGGGACGCAGTAATCGCCGCACATGTCGGACCCCTCGGTGCATCCCGAGGGGGGACCGGAGCAAAAGTCGCCGTCCTCGCAGCAGCCCTCGTCGTAGCAGTGGTAGCCGTCTGGGCAGTAGGACCCGTCGCCGTTGCCGCAGCAGGTCGCGCCGGCCTCGGCGCAGGAGCCGTCGCAGGGGACTTCGGTCTTGGAGCAGGTTGCGTCGGCGAAGGAGCGGGCGGGGATGTTGGCGAGGGGGCCGAGGGGGAGGAGGTTTTTGTGGTGGCCTTTGAGGGAGGAGGATGCGAAGGGTGTTGAGGCGGCTGCGAGGCAGCAGCTGCTCAGGGTGAGGAAGAGGGTTGAACGCATTTTGGATATATGTATAAGATGAACTTTGGTCTGAAGGAGAGTATAGAAGTTTAAAAGAATGGAGGTTTGCTTTCCAAGGCGAGTATGAAAAAAAGCTTGATGATCTAACGAAAGAATGCAGAACGTGATGGCTTCGTGACTCTGGGAACCGTCGTCTTTTATCACATCTTACACGGGCAACTTTTCAAAAACGAACAATACGGACCATCGGTTCATGACCGACAACTCTCGCGGCGCGTTACAACACGAGCAAATACGGCTGAAGAGCTAAAAGTTTAGTTCAATTAAAGCTGGCATTCGTCCCTGACTATGTTACCTAGTACAGACTATGGGGTGTGGTTACATCCATCCGCGATCCGCCCACGAGGCTGAATATTGGAATATTGCTGCCCATGACCCCTGACTGGTCTCTCAGCCTTGGTGTTTATTGCACTCGTGGCGAGAACCGATTTGGGACCGCTTCGAGGGACTTGAAGAGAGGTGTATACTACAAACTTTTTGGATATTTATGTGAATGTAGTGCCCAGGCTTGTTCTTTTTTATCCATGGCAATAACACTATACGTGAATGAGTTGTATTGGTAAAACTCTGTTTTGTTGATATGTTGAGATGAAGAAGAGCATGTGGTTGACCATCTAGTTGTATCCAAGTGGGCCGTTTTCTTCAGCTGGAGACCAGGGTCTATTTTAGTCTCCATGAGCTGTCTGTCCCCTTCTATAACTGGCTAGCAAAGGAAGGATTGATGATCTTTTATATTTGGTTTGATGTACTTGCGGAGTACCGAGTAATTTCAGGAGTCATGTTAGGCAAGACATTCCTCCGATGCTGACTGTATACGTATATGCTCTTCTGTTGATCAACTAGACTTGCGTCTTGGGAGCCGAGCGTTGTTTGTTTTCTCGCATGCCTTGTTTTGGCAATCACAGCTTGGCGTGAACTGTGCTAGGATATTGTCATTTGCCTGCATAGAGGTAGTGGCGTGGAGATTCGAGAATCAATCATCTACCACGGTTGGTTGGTGTTGAACTGCGAATTGCGAGCAGATTTGTTGGAAAATGGTACACCGTATAGGGAGATGCAACGTCTGAGGATTGCACCGGCTGAGAGATGGCGGTGATTTTCTTGGTGAAGCATTCTTGTCCTTGTCCTTGTCCTGATGAGGAGAAGAAGAACTCTCCCACATCCCATCCCGTCGCGTCTGATAGGGCTGCAGGGGTTCGTATTCGTCTTTCCTAATACGATCCCAACGCCCCCTTTTTTATTATTTTTTCTTCTATTTTTCTATTTTTTTTACAAAAACTTTTTTGCTCACAAAGGACATGTAGAATTTGAATGCCACAAACTAGAGCAATGGATTCTTCCTGCGCTTTAGAAGCCATCGAAAATTCCCCCCTCCCCTTTTCGACTCTCGACTCTTACTCACGCAAAGCTCTCTACGGATTACCGAGTACATACGCTAATAATCTCCCCCGGACCCCCCGGCGCCGCCGCATCAAAAGCGCGGACACATTTGTGCCGCCTCAGCCGTCCGGACAGGGGGAAGCGAACAACCTTGGAGACAAGCTTGTAAAAGAGGGGACGCCTTTTTTAGGAATGTGGGCGAACTCGTTTCGGCTTTACTCGTATTTCTCCAACTTCGCTTTGCTTTCCTTTTCGACATCTTTGGCATTTTAGGATAGTAGAGCTTGCACGGGGTAGCCTAGAAATGGTCAATCATTTGTGCATCATTTTTGGTCATTGTCCATTTCTTGGTGACCGGTCTGTGATTATCCCTTTGGTCATCTGTGAGTCTGAGCTTGATGCCTAGCATTCAATGGACTTGGGTGCCTTGATATTGCCTTTGGTCTCAAATTCTGATGGCCGAATGGAGTTGCATCATCTTTGCCGCTCTATACGTGTTCGGGTAACGATGCTTTTATTTTAACATGTAGGAGAATGTACATGTTTATTCATTCTAATATTAGGTATCAATAGTATACTCTTGCGCTTCTCGCATGTACGGACGCTTGAATGCCTCGTGTGTTGTGCTCATACCCGTACTGTACAGTGGGCGAGAAAGATGGCCGTGCTTGTAAAGCTTGACTTTAAAGTAGTAATATGCTGCAAATAGGCAGACGGCCTGCTAATCTTCGCGGCACACCTTTGGAGGTGCTGAGATCACAGGCCATCTCTATTGTGCAAGGCAGGCTCCATCGACTCTTCACCTTTCTCGCAACCCTACGAGCACGTTGCTGCACTTGTCTTGGAACCGCCTATGAAATTTTCTACAGTCTTGCGTCAATGCCTAAAGGTGTACGACAAGTATTGTCTTATAATACGTCACCTACAGGTGACTGAAGCGGAAGGCGTGCTGTGCAACCAAAAGCATGGCAGGTGCCATGGTGCAGCTGACAGCAGGTAGAGGTAGTTTCTTTCCTCTTGATTTATCAAGGAACCCGTGTTTGTTTGTTTGCTTCTCTTCTTCTGTTCATCATTCTTTCAATAAAGCTACGCATCATCATCCTATAATAGCATCTACATCTACACTAAACAAGTTCTAATAGTTAACCCACTTACATCATGGCCTCTCGCTGCTACATCGTCCCTCCCCACATTCTTCAGCACTCAGCCCGATATGGCGAGCATGAGCACCTCCGAACCAAGGCAACCCGAACCCTGGAGCGCGACGAGGCCCTGCGTCTGCAGAGACAACGTGCTCTTGCCCCAGACGCCAAGCCGCCCCAGAAAGGCTCTCCCGCGGAACGATTCCTCCACGACGCGAAGCACAGCTTCAGCGAAGGAGACCTCCCCGGCGAGCTTGTTCGAAAGGAAGGCGACGGCCCCGTCCAAGACAAGGCCGTGAATCAGGCCTACGAAAACGTTGGCACTGTGCTTGACTTTTACAAGGAGCACTTCAACTGGAGCTCGTTTGACAACAAGAACGACGACATCACGAGCACAGTTCACTTTGGCGAGGAGTATGAGAATGCTTGTGAGTAACATACGGATAAACAGATACAGGATTGATGACGCTGATGGCAGGCCAAGTCTGGGATCCCGAGAAGCGGCAGATGGTTTTTGGAGACGGAGACGAATTCCTCAACAATTTCACAGGCTGCATTGATGTCATCGCTCACGAAATCACGCATGCCGTCACCGACAACAATAGCCCGCTCGACTTTTGGGGTATGCCAGGTGCCCTCAACGAACACATCTCAGACGTGTTTGGCATCATGGTGAAGCAAAAGGTACAGGATGAAAAGGCCGATGCAGCGGACTGGTTGATTGGCGAAGACTGCATCCTGCCCGACGTCAAGGGCACGGCGCTGCGCAGCATGAAAGCGCCTGGCAAAGCTTATGACGATCCGCGATTTGTAAGTATCAAATGTCGAGGTGTATCTACAGCTAATTGACTTGTCGGCACAGGGCAAAGATCCTCAGGTTGCCAACATGAGCGAGTTCAAAACAATGTTCGAGGACAACGGCGGCGTGCACATCTATTCTGGCATCCCGAATAAGGCTTTTTACCTCGTATCCCTCGCTTTTGGGGGTTACTCTTGGGAAAAGGCTGGGCAGATCTGGTGGAAGGCGTTGCGCAGCGGGCGTGTCCCACGCAAGTGTAGCTTCCAGCAGTTTGCCAATGTCACACTTGACGTGGCCGAGAAAGAATTTGGCAAGGAGGCCAAGGCCAAGGTGCGCAAGGCTTGGCTCGAAGTTGGTGTCTTGAAGAACGTTGATCAGCCCAAGACACCTAAGGATTGGTGCAACTTCCTGTGAGAGGACGCGGAATGGCCGAGGTTATGGCCATGGCTGGCGGATATTGATACCTATACCTACAACTTGTTCAACAGTTTTACCTCAATAGTCACACCCGATAAATCTTGCGTTCCTAATCCGTTTCTAGCGCCAAGTCTGAGCTGTTCTTTTAGTGACCGAAGTGAACATTGTCAGCAGTTGATCAAACTCCCAAGTTGACCAACCCGATGAAATTTCCTTGCTTTTGTTGGGAAGATCCGATGCCATCTGTGCGCTGAATGCTTTGAGCACGTGGGTTCTTAGCTCTTCTCTCAGTCTTGGCCATTGCGACGCTTCCATGAGCAACTGCACGACTTCTGTACCATTGATCTCCTTGAAAGTAACACGACTGGAGAGGAATTTGACGCAGTGGAATTGCACAATCTCACGGGCTCTTGCTAGGTACGGAGATGGAGGGTGTCACATCCGTTCAAAGACCTCCGGTGGGTCTGTGATATCTGGATGCAATTAGTTAATATCCCGAAAAGAGCGACGCGCTCCCAGGTTATGGTACCCCACTGATAGATGTATTCGTCGTTATGGACACCATTAACCGATTCTGCCTCAACCAAGTGTTGAACAATGCCCCATAGAATCGGAAATATGCGTCGGACATACTCGCCTTTTGCTTCATATTGCAAGCCCCTCTCTTTCAGTAAATCCGTTGATAATGCGCTCTCAGCCAGAGTACGAGATTGGTGCGTGCTGTGGTGGGTTCTATGAGCCGGGGCAATTCTTCGTCCTTCTCGAGTATGCGTTGAATATCGTTTACTCCCAGACATCTCTTGTTTGTGGCTGTATGATAGTGTTCCAATGCATGTTGAAGCTCGGGTGGTAACAAGTCGGATCCTTTAGAGAGCACTTGCTGCCGCTAGGTGGATGGCAAAACTCTGTTGAGCCCATGGCATATTGGGTCAACTGAGAATGTTCCAGTAGGGTCCCGTCCGCCAGAGAGTTCAAGTCGCCTGGGTCGATCGTGCTGTGATCATCACCAGAATCGAGGTCCTCTTCTTGGCGCCACAACGATTCCAGAGCCGTGACCTCATCAATCCCACCGTCTGCGTCATCATCATCAGATTGGCTAGTCCGACGCGGCTTCCATATCACTGCCTTCATGGTCCCTTTCGTGCTGACCCTCAGTGGTGATCTGCGAAAAGACGACGGCAAATACGACGTTTTCCCGTTTGCCCGAATCGCCAATTTGGCCGGAATATTCTCTGTATTTCGATTTGCTGTCGTCTCTGGCATATGCTTCCGAACTTCTGCCGACATCCAAATATAGGATAGACTAACCCTTAGTGAACTCCTTTCTAGCGACGAAATGACCAGCCTGCGGTTTGGAACTGCTAGAGCGTAGCCGAGCAAGTAGGCTCAGCGTTGAAAGTGGTGCCACCAAGTGGTATCGTTCAGCGTTCACGAAATGAAGTCCGGCATAAAGGGCGGAGTAGGCAGAATTCTCGCCGATATCTTCCTTGTCATGGGAGCGTTGGGAGGTGTGCAAGGATTTGTCTTGGATCGGAAGTCTAATCGGAGCACGCCCCGCTCTATTACCCAGCAAGGGTAACTTGGGGTTAATATTGCTGTATCTCCTCGAGGCCCCTAAGACTACAGTGAGGTCACAACCCGCTCTTTTAATCATAACGCGTAAAGGTGAGTGTCGGTACTTCTGTCACCGTTATTAGTAGTTAGGTGAAGATTTAGGTATCTCTTATCCGTGACTTTGCCGACCCGAGCGAGCCAACCAAAAGCTCTATTCCTTAGCGCGTTACATACTGTAGTCTTGGGGCCTCGAGGAGATGGCTTGTACCTTTGGTAGGGTAACCCCGCCATGTAGTGCCCCGCACACAAAGTTGTCATCATTTCCTCATGGTTCAAGAGCTCCGTCATCTCTCATCGCAACTTTCTAATTGTGCTGTTCTCTGCTTCGACACCTTCTCGCTTCTTGAAACATGCCGATCACTGTGATTCTAGGCTCTCAATGGGGTACTTACAGCCCTGTCATCGCTGAGAACCGGGCATGGAGATGTGCTAACGTGAACCTGCTTTTCTAGGAGATGAAGGGGTTTGTCTGCCTCCACACGCAATATTGAACTTCTTCTGACGAGCGTGGCCGACAGAAAGGAAAGCTGACCGACATTCTTGCTACCAACGCGCAACTCTGTGCGCGAGCCGCCGTGAGGACGATCCGATCCGCATAGAAAATATATACTAAGATGAAGATGTAGGGTGGCCACAACGCCGGGCATCAAATTGTGTGAGTCGAGACGGATCTGTGTAGGCGTATTATCAGAGTGTCTTGCTAATTCTAGAACAGTACCCAGGGTGTGTCATACAGGTATGCAGTCACATCGCAACGTCAGAGTTGGTGGAGAGTACTTACTCGCCTAGTTTCCACCTTCTTCCTTCTGGTCTCATCAACCCGAATTGGTAATTCATTCGATTCATTGCTTTGGCTTTGCAGGACTGATTCCTCATTTTAGCATCAACTTGATTGGTTCAGGTGTTGTTTTCCATGTGTAAGTAACTGCGACCCACGGTTTCAATTCTATCGATTGGCAAGTTGACTTCCTTTAGCCCATCATTCTTCAGCGAGCTCAAGGAACTTGATGAGAAAGGCCTCCCCCGAGTTTACGATCGCATCCTCGTCTCGGACCGAGTTCATATCAACTTGGACCTTCACCTTGCTGTCGATGGCCTTGAAGAGGTTGAGCTTGGAGGTGAGTAGTCAGTCCTCTAAGTACGCAAAACACCCTCCAGCAGCTTCTAATATCGCATTCTAGAGCATAAAATTGGAACCACAGGTCGTGGAATTGGCCCATGTTACAGTACAAAGGCTGCAGTAAGGACTACACCAATGCGACGACAAAACAATGCTAAAATGTGCTTAACAGCGACGTGGAATTCGATTAGCAGAGGTCTTCAACACTGAGCTGTTTGAGTCAAAACTTCGGCGACTTGCATCAGGCTTCGCCAAGAGATATGGGGACTTACTGAGGTAAGAGTCAGCTCATTGCGGATTATGCCGCCCATCCTGACGCTATTATCAACCCAGATATGACGTTGAGGATGAAATCGCCCGTTTTAGGGAATATCGTCCGAAGCTTGCTAAATTCGCCATCGATGCCGTGCCCTTCATGCAGTCTGCCCAAGAGAACAACATGAACATTCTTGTGGAGGGCGCCAACGTAAGAGCCCTCTTCTTTATCGAAGTACCGCGCTGATCTATTCGGTGGCCTGAGCAAATGTGCCTGCGCAGGGCCATTGCTCGGTCCGCCTAGACAAAAGGCCCTGATGCTAGATCTCGACGTTGGAACATATCCGTACGTACTAAAGCTATATCAACCAGATGTCAGCCATTAACAGTGAACAAGATATGTGACAAGTTCTACCACAACCGTGGCAGGCATTATCGGCGGGTTGCACCTCAATCCCCGCGGCCTCACTGAAGTGATTGGGGTAATCAAAGCCTGTACGCTCGACACACATTCAGCTGGCTGAAAGCAAAATTATTCCAACCAGTTTCGGCCGCTGGTGGCTTTTCACCTATTTGTTTACCTATATATACTAATAAGAAACAGATACAACCCGAGTTGGGATGGGCAGTTTCAAAACTGAAGATCTTGGAGAGTTAGTCATTCAGCTTACAAAATGTGTTCAGTTGCTAATTATACATAACAGAGTTGGCACGAAACTCCAGGAATTGGGCAAAGAATGGGTACTCTCTTTTTTCTCTTTTGAAATTATTATGACAGTGCTAATTGTGTCAAGGGGACGTCCACTGGTCGACGGCGTCGTTGTGGTTGGTAAGTTCCTCAGATATTCAAGACTTGTAACAAGAAAGCCTCAGCTAATTCAGATAGGCTCGGTACATGAAATCGCTTGTCGCAGTCTAGTATATTCTTCCAGCATTGCTAATATAAATCTCACAGATCTTGTGGTCCTTCGATATAGCATGGCTATCAATTATTATACAGCACTCAACTTAACCAAGGTAACTGAAAATATCTGATTTTATTCGTCCTTTTAATCGGACAGTGGCTAACTCCCTTCACCTCTAAAGCTGGACGTGCTGGATACATTCGAGACGATCAAGATCGCTGTGGCGTACAAGGACCCTGAATCCGGTGAGGTGAGTTGATAGATGTCTCCTATAGAGTTGCCAGCAGATACTAACTAATTTCGTAGGAGTTGGCTTCGTACCCTGCGGATCCCGATATTCTCGATCGAGTTCATGTTGTTTATCATGAGATGCCGGGGTGGAAGAGACCGACCACGAACGCGAAGACCTTCTATGATCTTCCCAAGCAGGCGCGAGACTATGTCGAGGTAAGAATCGAATTATTCTTAGGGGGCTGTATTAACAAGTGTTGTCGCTAGTTCATTCAAAGCTTTATTGGAGTCAAGGTGAGATTATAATTTAAAGGGTTGTTTTGAACATTTTGATATGTTAACATTAAACAGGTAAAATGGATTGGCACTGGCCCTGACCGGGAGAGCATGATAAAGAGATAAGTCCGGTGGACGCCATATCGGCGATGAGCTGCTGGTCCTGCGACCGTGCCGCAGTCAACAAGTTGAACGGGTCAACAACAGCAGTGCTTCATCAACGGGCTGGATCAACAACAGTAGCTATAGTCGGCAGCAGCCGCGTCAAGAACAACTACCGCTGGAGGTGGAAAAGGCCGCCCGCAAGCATTGTCATAGGTAAGGCGTCGCTTGCTTCTTTGGCCACAAGGTGGGCAACGGATTTTACAGTCATATTGCCGTAACATTTTATCATCAACGTGCTTATAGATGACAGAGTTGTTGGTCCATTCAGTGCAACAGCTAGAGCCTTTCTCTCATCCCTAGTAAAAGAAGTCTCAGGCGCTCTTCTTTGGCATTATTGCTAAGCCATCTATGAGTCGTATAGAGCTGGGAATCAAGTAGTGGCAAGCTACATGATCCCTAAGAGTCGCTAAGAGTACGAGAAGAAGTTGGGTGTGATCAGTCAAGCAGGTAGGAAGTAGGACGAGATAAATACAGGGAAACTATAGCCTTATGTATACGCAGGGTTCAGGCGCCTATCTCCATTTCGGGCGTAGCAGACTACCCAAGTAGTTTGAATTTATTTTCACCAGCACTTATCCTTTCATTCGTTGACATTCTTCCAACAGGAGAATCTTCATGGTGAAACTCGAATGGGGTCACTGTTTGTCACAGGGGAGGCGCGGGCTGTCGGACATTCTTTCCTCACCATCTCCTTTGACAACAATGGCAGCTCCTTCCTCGGGTACCTTGCCTACACAACAACTGTGATTTGTCATCGTCATTTATCTGCATGATGGAGCATCAATGCACCTTCCACCATGACCACGCGCCACTTTGACGTTGCATGCTGTGTAACGTCATGGTCATCTGCCGGAATCAGGCTCACGTCCCACCATGGCGCCTCAAAAAGGACAATCAAAGTCATCTGATACTTCTTCGCTGCCAGCTAAAGCCCCGGCATCTGAACCACTCGCTCCCACAACCCATGAAATCCAGATGCGGTACAAGCTTGCCGCAGTAACTGTGCAAAGGTTGTGCGACATCGCCACCGGGCCTGATCGCCGAGCTGTTCTTGAGAAAGCATGCTCAGCTACCATGGAACTGCAGTCCTTTCCCATTAAAGCCACGGAGAAGAACTTTTTCAGACACGTCAATGACCATACCAATATTCCATACCTCCTTCGGGAAGGCGTATCTCAGCCGTGGCACAAGGCTTTCTTGCTGGTACAGCTGAACCTTTCCAAAATGGACTGGCCAAACAAGCTATCGGGCCCCACGAGGAAGGAACTGGTCCAAGAGATGTACAGGATATACGCAGTCGTCGAGCGTGCGCTGAGGAGCTTGATCGACATCATGGGCCAGAAGAAAGATGGCAGGGGAGTCACGGTCGGGCTGGACGTTTTGAGAAGCCTCAAGGCCGGTGTGTGGGAAGGTGCCGGCAAGGACCTGCTGCAGGTTGAGAACATTGGGGTCAAGAAGATGGAGAGGCTCGTCGACGTGGGTGTCAGCAGCGTGGGGGAGCTGAGGAACATGGACTTTTACCGCATCGAGAGGGTTCTGAGCCGTAACCCGCCGTTTGGCCAGAACGTACTGCGCTCCATATCGGGGTTTCCTGTTCTGAAGATCAACATTGACATCATGAAGGAGAAAAAGGCTGATGGGAGGGAAGCGAGCAAGCTGCCGTGCTGGGTTGCGAGAGTCACCATGGGCTTCAAGAACCCGGAGGTGCCGGTTTGGAAGAACAAGCACCCTTGGACCACGCTGGTTATTGAGGGCGAGGATGGCCGCTTGTTGTGGTTTTGGAGGGGGAGCGTGCGGAGGATTCAGCCTGATAAAGAGCTGTATGTCAACTTGTATGCCTCGAAAGGGGAGTTGGTCAAGGTCTTGTTCGCCTGTGAGAATATTGTCGGAACGAGTGTCAGAGAGTCGTTTCGTCTGTAATGCCAGAGACCATTGAAGCGGCATTCGATAAGTGACTACAATCGCTATGAGTCGTGGAGGCCTGTGAGTTGAAATATTCCTGAGCTGCAACGTAGTGATGGAACTTGCTCATATTTGCTCAAAGGCTGCGAAATACAACACCATACTGAGGGCGACTACATACAAGCTTGACATTGACATGGTGAAAGGAGGAGTTCAATCCATCTTTCATGTTCATCAATAAAAGAAATTCGCACATTCCAGCCCAATGTTCGAGGGATCGGTGACCAAAGCCGGCAATGAAGCAATCACCAACGCCACATCTTCACCTCCCCATCCGCGCTGCCATGGAGTTTCCCAGGCAGGTTTCATAGTCTACGGCATTCAAACCCGTACGATACCCCCCCCCCCCCCCCATGCGCCTACGCGTGCCATTCGCGCCATCAGCAGCGCTCTCATGCTCAGACATGACGGCCATGACGCACAGAATGGATCACGGACCTGGGTCCAACGTTCGTCGGCGTGCAGGGCCGGAAACGACGTCTGGCTCACGACGCTTGTCTGGTTCCGTGCAGGACCGGGTGCGGTTCGGGGTCAGATAACCTCTCCGAAGTTCGACCCTCGAAAGATTCTGATGAAGAGACTGACGGGACAGACTAGTTTCTGAACGGGACGTATATCATCAAAGTCGTACGCATACGAGTCTCAGTGGAACGCTGGTCTGTACATGCACAATCTTGTACACCAACACTTTTTGAGAATGCGCCATGTCCAATGACTTTGCCCATGACTCAAGTCAGTTTGTACCAGAGTCATGATTCGGCCGTGCTATCATCGAGACAGCAGCTCGGACAGGCTAAGAAATCTTCCCGATGAGGGGCTCCAACATCTTTGGAAGCCACTTGGCAGCATCTTTGCGAAAGGCAAAGTCTCCGGGCAGCAACTTCAACCTCAGGTCCTCCTCGGGCTCGAGGTTGACGAGGACAACCGTGGCCCCGTTCTCTCGGGCGTAGTCGATGTAGCCGCACGCTGGCTCAACGCTTGCCGATGTGCCGATGACCAGAATCATATCCTCACACACAGAGTTAGCATCACCCGACGAGAGCACAGCATAATCTCCAACTCGATGTTTCTTTTTTTTAAAAAAAAAAGAAAAAAAAGAAAACTTACCAACGGCTTTGATGCGCAAAAGGCATCAGCCTTGTTCAGAATCTCCACGTCCATTTCTTCCTCAAACCACACCACGCCGGGACGCTGAAGGCCTATGCGGCACCTTGGGCATTTGGGCAGCCTCCTCGCGTCGATATGCCTAAGCGGGACGCTGGTATCCAGCAGAGGGAGGTAACCACACGAGCCAGGTTTGGGGTCGACGCTCGCATCCTTGAGCAACGGGCAAAAGGGATCGTCGGTGTTGCCGTACTGCATCCAGTCGCACTTTTCCCTGCTGCATTTGATGTTGAATAGCGAGCCATGTAAAGGAATAAGCTTTTCAGCAGGATGCCCGGCCCTCTCCGACAAGTCTTTGCAGGAAAGGGGTAAAAAGGTCAAGTAAGCAAGTAAAGCTTGTTCAATGGCTCGGTTTCGACAAAGTCCAATCCCAAGGCAGGCAAATCGGAAGAGAGAGAGAGAGAAGAAGAAAACTCACCATCGGTATTCTGCGTCAGGCAGAGAAAGTCGACGTCCTGCAACTTGGCCAAGGCCGCGAGGGCACGATGCGCACCGTTTGGCCGCGCCCTGAGACATAGGTGCCTCTGATAGCCGTAAAAATGCCATACCAGCCCTGGGCTGCGGGCGAAGGCGTCGGCTTCGGCGAGGCTGGTCGCTTTAAAGGAACGCCAGTAGGTGTCCTCGCCGCGGTACGTCGGCAGGCCGGACGAGGCTGACAGGCCGGCGCCGCATAGCGCGAGGATGCGCTTTGACGACTTTAGCTGTTCGTGAAAGGCCGTCAGGAAATCACGTCGATGCATATTGAAGAAAAGGTCTACAATCAAGATGAGACTTGAAGAAAAAATGATGATATCAAGGGGCCTTGCGGAAGATGTATGAATATATGCAAAACAAAGACTACGAAACTCGAGAGAAGATGGCGCTAGGACGAGCCACCTGATGCATGATGGTGCCATGGCCAAACACGACCCCGCGATCCCTATCAATACTTGCGAACCAGTTTGCTGCCTTGCGAGGGGGAGGGGGAGAAGAGCATTGGGCTGAAGCATGGTGACGACGACGTACACTCTCTCCATCTCGATTGGTCACTCACAACGACAACAATGCATCGTTATCTATCGTATAGCTACGAATTTTATACATGGCAGTTCTCCATCCACTAACATGATGCCAGCCCATGTTGCAGAAAAAGGCCTGGAACGCAACTACGCAAACCACCGGAAGACAAGTTTCCGTTTTCTTTCAAGGTTGCATCACTGTTGTAACCTTGCTCCAATATATCCTCGAACGAGTGTAACATTATTGGATAGACCCCTGCTAGGTAGGGGGCAAAAAGTGATGCCTTTGCCACCGTTGAAGTGATAGAAACCAGCAGCTAATAGCCCTACGGTGATGGAGGGGCACAGGCATATCATGCAGTGTAACCTCGGTGAGCCCATCTTGGGCCTAGAACGACAATAAAAGGCGGGGCATGAAAGCAAAGCCGTTGATCCCTATCTCGAGATTCACAGCTAGTTACTTTTATTGTTTCGAGATCCTTGACGTCTCCCGAGGTAGTCTGGCACATCTCAATCCTCGTCCATTCAGCATGCCATCCCTAGCATCCCCTCGAAGAAGCCAAGGCCTTAAAGATGCAGCCTAGGCCTCAAAGATGTAGCGTGTAGCGACCCGCCTTTTTTATCACAATCCTGTTCCCATCATGAAGAGGTTTGTGGTCGGTGCATACAACATGATGCAGATTTGTCCGATGGAGGAAAATACCTCTTGTCCGAGCCTTCCGGACCAACCGCAATCCCTGTCCATCAGTTCGTCATGTCTCTGAGGCCTCGGCTGCTTCGAGGGGAATGTAGAAAGCTAGATTCAGAGAGAAAGGAGCATCTCACTCGAGGCCTCCCAAGAGCACCAAAGATGTATGTAGCAACCTAAGAGATAGGGGGGCTGTGATTGGACGGCGAAACCCGTCGAGGCAACGGATAAGAGATGGCATGCAAAACTACCCAACTTGTATTATGGCATACTTTGTACTAGTAGTACCAGCAAGCAAGCTCGTCGATCGTTCTCGCAGGCGCTCTGCTTAAAGCAGCGGGTCGCTATATTTGTGGTGCCTTGGGGGTCCTCGAGGAGATACTACTGCATTGTGGAGTGATTTGAGGACAAGACTTGCTCGCATTGTGATTGCAAGCGCGGGTTTGTTTGCCTTGGCGTACTTGTATGCAATGTGGCGAGCGGAGAAGGCGGGGTAAGAAACGGTTGGTGTGTAACTTTATCGAGGATCCAGGATTGCTGTCCATCCTAGAGACAGTCTAGTCTACTTGTACATCAGGGACCTAATAGCGTCAATTCTAGATAATGAGGAGAGATGTGAAGAAATCAGTAGGGTTGTACTTGTAAACACAAATACGAGAATGGCGGTAAAAGAGGATTAAACACTTGTATGATGGAAAGAAACGTGAATGCGCCAAGAAAAAAACGTCCAAGTCGGACAATAAAAACCTTGATGTCGTATAATCAGAAAAATACACGTAAAGTGGGAGCTCATGGCTATTGTTAATTCTCCGCTTCGCACTTGGAAAGAAGAAATTAAAATGCACTGACGATGTGGCTCGCGACGCAGGGTAGGCAGCAAGAATCGGCCTCTGCTGCTCCGATGCCGCAGGGGAAAATAATTCAAACCCTTCTGGCCAACAGACGAACATTATCAATCACAGCCATCAACTTGACGACTTTGAGTAGCCACTCATTTTATTGCAAAAGAAGCAGGACAAAAAAAAAAGCACACATGGGATAGACTATTCAACTTATTCGAGTCTTGAATTTTTACCCGCATTTCGTGTTCCGGAGCAATGCTACGCACAGCTGCCAGACTCGCCCCGGCGTCCGCCGACTCGGTCGTCGTTGGTGGTGGCCCAGCAGGCATCGCCGTCCTGGGACATCTCATTCACAACCAGCAGCCATCGTCACAGAATGTCTGGATAGACCCCTTCTTCAGCGCAGGTCGGGTAAACGCTCACTACCGCCGCGTCCCCAGCAACACCAAAGTCGACCTCTTCTGCCAGTTCGCAACGTCTTTGCCGCCCTTGCGGCAGATCGTCGAGGACGCCCCTGAGCCCAACGCCTTCTCCGAGCTCAAGACGCTGCAGCAGGACAAGGGCTGCGAGCTGGGCAAGGCGGCCGATCTGCTGCTAATGCTCAGCGAGGGGCTGAAGCAGAGGCCGGACGTGGCCCAGACCAAGGGCAGGGTCCGGGCGGCTGAGCTCGATGTCGGGAGAAACGTCTGGAAGGTCAGAGTTGACGGGGAGGAGGAGAATCTCGTGTCGACGCAAAGGCTGGTTCTCTGCACGGGATCCAGCCCAATCACCACTCCTCTGCCAATTCTTCAGTCAACGACGCCGGCCATTTCCCAGATTCACCTCGACACTGCGCTGAACCCGCCCTTGCTTTCGGACACGCTTGACCCCAAGACTCCCCGTACTGTTGCCGTCGTCGGCGCCTCCCATTCTGCCATTCTGATTCTCATGAATCTATACGCTCTCGCGACCACCACGCACCCTAATCTGCGCATCAAGTGGTTCACGCGCCACGAGAACCTTCGTTACGCCATCTACAAGGGAGACTGGATCCTGTACGACAACACTGGCTTGAAGGGCCAGGCGGCCGAGTGGGCAAAGGTGAATCTCGAGGGCGACGCCTTCAAGTCGAGCCCGGCGTCCAGGTTTATCACCCGCCTGCACACGCCGCTGGACGTCGAGGAGAAGATCTACCACGACGAGCTGCCGGGGTGCTCGCACGTCGTCCAGGCCATTGGCTACAAGCGCGACCCCTTGCCCGAGCTCACCGTGGCCGGGACCCAGGAGCCCATCGGCGTCGAGCACGATGGGTTGACGGGGCGCTTCTTTTCGTCCTTGGCCTCCGCGGACGCTGCGGCTGTCGGCAGCAGGCCCTTTGTACCGGGGCTCTTTGGAGCAGGCATTGCCTTTCCCGAGCGCGTGACGGACCCGGCCGGCAACGTAGAGCTCGCGGTTGGCTTCTGGAAGTTTATGAAGTTCCTCAACAGGGTTGTCCCGCAGTGGATCAGCTCGACACAGCAGAATGGTCGTGCTTAGATGTTTGCTCAATTGGTCGGCCATTTTCATCTTGAGATAGAAGTCAAGGTAGGTTTCCCACATTCTGTATATAACAAGGGAAACCTTGGTATGCACCGTATAGAGAATTTAGATGGACGGCGTCAGCCAGAATAGCCACTTCCTGCGACATATAGAATTTCCTCACACATTTCTTTATTCTTGCGTTCCCACATTGGACCAAGCGAGACCCCTTGTGATAAGTTGTGCGAGTGTCACAATATCGTTGTTTCCGGTGATACGTATTACAAGTGTACTGGAATACTTCTGTCGGCATGGCGTAATCGGGCGGCACGACCTGGGTTATCGGATCAGCTGCAGAACAGACGCAATAATTTGGCATCCCAAGACTGTATCGACGCTCGTCACAGTGCCATGAAATATCAGGGCAGAAAAGATACACACATCCCATCGCAACATGTAGGAAATCATCATCACACGTCATCGCACGAATGATGACGTTGCAGCGATTGGAATTGACCAGCCGCTCGAGATGCATATCCAAAGATGCATAAAAAGCTGTCTTCCGATTCGCCCAGACCCATGAGGGTTGGATGATGGGCCGAATTTCCCAACTGATTTTCCGATTGGACGCCACGGGGGCATGGGTGACCATTTCTCGTGCCTGCGATCTTTTTGTTCGCAGTGGTTATCCAAATGGGTTATTTTAAAGAATGGTTGCTGGTTTAGGCAGCTCGATAAACCGTGGTTCGCTCTTGGTTGGCATCCGAGCCCCCCTCAGCTCACCAAATACGAATGCCATCAAGAAGAATTTAGCTGACGAATGCGTTGCCCGGCCATCGGATATGAGCTTTTTGTTTTCTTTCGCCAATCTCCAAACTGTAGACTTTTGTGTAGACGATTTGACGATAACTCATCGACTTCCTTACTCCCCACCGACCCCTCCCACGATAGGAGAGGGTAGATTCAAGCTTGGGCTTCGAGAGCTATTTCAGCACCTGTTGCCCTCGTACCCTACGGAATCAGGGCAAATAGACTTACGGAATTCTCCCCGAAAGCCGCCTGGCTGCTTGTATTGTGGATACAGATGATCTATCAAGCTTGCCAAGCCGCATCAATTCCAGGATGCCTCTATTGACACTTGGGAAGGTACTGTTCATGACTTCGAGGGTAGAGTCGATGGTCATGGCTGCATATAATTGACTTTACGGCACATGGTTAGACCGGACGTGTAGACAACGGACTTGCAGACTTTCTTCTGATCGACCTGGCTGGGGAAAACAATTAGCGCTGACAGACAGAGTTGATAACTCTGCCGTCTCCGCAGCAAGCCCCTGCCATTTTGGAGAAACTCAGGTCGATACTCCGTAATCCGTTAATCGAGGGGGGTCCAGCAGTGGCCGACGCCACGTACAAAGGTTGTAAACTGAGCGCCGCCTTCTCGTCGTAAGCATCGACCGAGTTGACACTGACAAATGCCTTGCATTGGGCATACCATCAATGGTCATCATCGAATCCGCAAGTCGATCAAGGACCCCTCATCGAGCAACAAAGGGAAACAGTCTTTTCCGAAAAGCCGCAAAGCTTGGGCAGCACCGGCAAGTGGAACAATCCCGCAGCTCAGAAGACTGGAAGATCTAGGAAAAAGCGTTTCGATCCGATCCAAGGCTTGGTTCAGGACCAGCTCCTCTACGCAAGTGTCCACCCCTCGGTTAAACAACCGCTAGGGCCTAATAGTGAGTTGTCAATCACAGCCAGGCATTCGACCGGAGCCTTTGCTCATGATCCCTGATGCAAGGAACCATGAGGTTGCATCTGGTTGGTCCATTATGCCAGTCCATCATGCAGCGTGCACAGATCCCCCCCCCTCTGATTTACAGTCCGTGTGGCACAGGTGGGCACCCCAGACTTGGGGGACCCAGAGGTTGACCGAGTACAACGGATCCCCCCGACCACATTTCCCAAGTTCTTCAACACCATCCTCACACTTGTCGTCCACAGTGCCAAGAGGCCATCTGCACGATGCTACCGCACACGTAGCTATAAAAGTTATCACTGTCACGTAGAATTTTTTTACCTGTAGGACCTATATCAGTTCAGGAATAATTTTTTTGACTCGACTTACCTTTCCAATCTCCATTTGATACTGATAAAAAATACCCAAAATAATCTGGCTTTGGCCTATTCATCTTCGTTTTTGGAGCATTTCTTGTCAATAATACAAACTTGATCAATCAGCATGGGGACCAGAGAGCTCTTGTTCAGGCAAGAGATTCAGCAGGTATTATATATTCTTCACACTCACTTATCCCTTTATACCCTACCAGCACAATGCTAACGCGGTTTGTCAAGATGATGTATGTCGCAGGCGAAACACAAGATCCATCAGAAGACACGCTTCGCATTGTAGAGGACATCATTCGAGAACAAGTCGTGCATTTGGTAAGGGTAGCGAGGAGACGGGGGAAAGGCGTCTAATTTGTCCGCGTAGTTGCACGTTGCCAACGAACAGGCTCATCGTCGAGGATCCCGTGTCTTTTCTAACAACGACATCATCTTCCAGTTCCGCCACGACAAGGCTCGTGTTGAGCGGCTGAGGACCTTTCTCACCTGGAAGTCCATCCGAAGGACAGTCAGGGAGCCCGAGGATAAGGATGCCTTTGTGGACGAGGCCGACATCGGGCTCGAAGCCGCGGGGCCTTCGACTGAAGGGGTAGCCCAGGACAAGGCTATCGTGCCCGCCGTAGTCTTCCCCTGGGACGTCTCTTCATTCTACACGGAGCAATTTCACGACGCCGCCGACGCGGCAGAGAGTCTCAACAACGAGGCCACGATCGAGAAGCTGCGCAAGAACGACGAGAAGACGCGAGACATGACGGTCGCCGAGTACGCCACCTGGTCCGAGTACCGCCACGCATCCTTCACCTGGCGCAAGGCGAAGCGGTTCCGCGAGTGGTCCGGCCTCGGCGTGATTGCCGAACACAGGCCGTTGGACGACGTGCCCGACATCCTGGGCTTCGTGACATCCGAGATGGTGCACAACCTCACGAGCGAGGCCATGAAGATGCAGCAGCGGGAGCTGCTGGCGGGCTCTGCCGCCGACGACGACAACGATGACAGCGCGCCCGGCCTGGCCAAGAAGAAGAAGATGATGACGACTGAGCCTGGTCTGTTCACCCGAACGGACTCTGTCAGGCCTGCCGTGAGCCCGAGGCACGTTCGTATGGCATTTCAGAGGTTGCAGACGAGGCCCAAGAGGTTTCGAGCGTTGTACAATGGCACAAGGCGACAGCCGCCTGCAAAGCTGATGCTGGTATGTCGTTTTTGAGTTTCACTGAAATGGTAAAAATACTAATCGGGTTGATTAGCTCTAATCTTTGACTTCACCTTTATCCCAGCGATTGGATAGATAGATTGAATATATAGATAAAGATTGGGTCAACGTTTCACTTCTATGTACGGAGTATGCAGGGCAAATCATTATGCGAAGGATGGTGTTGCGCGACAAGAGTAGGCATTATAATAGGTACCCTTTCTTTACGTAAACTTAATGGGAAAGGGAAAAGAAACAATTCGTGCTGTCAACCACCATAGATCTTTGATCAGTGATGACGGCATCGCTACTAACCACAGCAAGAGTGCTCAACAAGGCAAGCGCACTTGCCCAAATATCCCAGCGTCAATACATTACAACATACGAGGTCACAGCCGAATACTAGACGTAGTCTTGCATCCCACAAGCACGTCAATTCCAAACTTCAACCCTTAATCTTCCTTATGATTTTTTTTCTTTCCATTTCCAACGCGCCTTGTCGTTGCTACTAACTTTCTCCATCTCTAGCTTAGGAACCTATTAAGATGCGGGGGCCCGGCGGCGACCGAGACAAAGTCGCCGTGCCGTTTTGGGTATAGGGAGCTGGATATTATGTTTTAGTGCCGACAGCTTTGCCCCTCCTACCTCGTGACGGTGACACCTGCGCTGCATCAGGGTAAGGTGCCGAGCCAGCCTTAACAAAGGCAGCAGCAATGTTGGCTTGCCCGTTGATAGTGCTGGCGCTAAGCTTTTTGCTTGCCCCAATCCCGTCCATCGGATGTAGATCGGAGGGGGAACAGAGAAGGAGGAGGGGAGGGGTTGGAGAGAGTCGAAGGTCACCCCCGATTCGACCTGAACATGACCTGACCTTGACCTGAATTCCAGGCCCCAACCTACCTAAACCAACCCCGACCTGGACCGCCGAAGACCGCCTATAACGTGCAAGTTGGGCCCAAACTTAAACAGCCGACCGGCAACCATGATTCAGTCCTGAACTTCGCCGTCCATTTCCCATACTTCTTGCCTCCTCTTTCCCCATACCTTGGTTTATTTTTTGACGAACATTTGCCATCCTCCCGCGAACTTGTACCTGCGAACCCATTTTTCCCACCTCAAAGCATTCTACGAGCCTTTCTTTGTCCGACAGCACACCGAATAGCACTTTGTTGCCCTTGCGAAGCGAGCGATCCGTCATTCTTGTTCCATCCCCCGTCATATCTGCAGTGACGTCGTTTTTCCCCGAGGGAACCCCTTCGGAACCCCCCTCCACTACCAACTACAACACGGTAAAATAAAAGAGGCGTTTGCGCCCAAAGCCGCCAAGGATGAGCAGCCCGCGACGTAGGATTGAGACAGATGTGAGTGTTTGAGATGCTAAACCATGATGCTTATTCCATTACTAACCTGCGTGATTAGGTCATGAAGTATGACGAAGCTTCGCGGCCCCTCCTCCGCATCGGAAACCTTCGGCTAACTCCGTCGCAGGATGTACGAATGCAAGACGAGAGCGCGAAGCACGGGTTAATGCTAATATGCACAGGCTCATGAGTGATTATGAAGTAACACTGGTCAATGACAACAGTAAGGACCTTCAAATACCCACGCCTTTCTACGACCCTCGAGCTAAAACATGGACAGTGTACGAGCAACCCGAGATTCCCTCCCAACGATCCTCACAAATCCCCCCCGTTCCTAACGATTATACACAACAGGCAAGAGTTCTTTGTGCGCTTTAAGGGGCCAACAGAAAGTCAGTACCAGGGTCTCCTGCAGCTCTACTCGTTTTCCGCCTTGGAGAACAGCGTAAACTGACCGTCATCACCTACATAGCTCCATTCGAAGGCGGCATCTGGAAAGTTCACGTCGAGCTCCCCGACACGTACCCATACAAGTCACCGAGCATCGGATTCGTCAACCGCATCTTCCACCCCAACATTGACGAGCTGTGAGTCCACGGTTTGCCGGCCCAGAAAGAGTGTAGGAGCTAAGAAACGGCAACAGGTCGGGATCGGTCTGCTTGGACGTCATCAACCAGACGTGGTCTCCGATGTTTGATATGATCAACATTTTCGAAGTCTTCCTTCCCCAGCTGCTGCGCTACCCGAACCCCTCGGACCCGCTCAACGGCGAAGCGGCCGCCCTGCTCATCCGTGAGCCCAAAGTCTACGAAGCAAAGTGCCGAGGTCAGATTGTGCCTCTACAGCCCGTCTCGATCACTCATGCTAACATATAGCAGAGTATGTCTCAAAGTACGCGACAAAGGACGCGGCCGACGATGCCGGGGCCGAGAGCGAAGACGACGATGATCTCTCGTCTGTCGCTAGTTTCGATGATGACGAGGAGCCCGCGGGCCAGATGGACGATGTATAGGTTGTACCGCGAGAGGGTTTTCAAGGGGCAAAGGACGGCAGCGTGTAGATATCCAGGATATAACCGACCATGTGGATGACGGTTCCTCGTCATTTCCTCATCTTTATTTCCTTTTCACGGCGTTTCATTGGCTTTTATCTCGTTAGTATTGGCATTGAGAGGGCTGGACTTGTGTATGTATATGGGGATTATGAACAGTACAGTGCCATCTGCATTCATCTTGTGTCATTATTGGTGACTATTCGCCTTGTCTGGAAGGTATTTGTAAAAAAGAGGGCTTTGGCAGCCCTCGAAAAACGGTAATAGTGATTCGTCCTGCGAAGGATGTTGCTTTCTTTGGTAATTTTACAGTAACTCCATACAAGCCAAACGGGTATCATATCATAAGCCATAACACATTAACTCATCAGTCGGAATCCGACTCATACGCGACCAAACCGGTCGAGGCGCTTTTGGTAACTTTGGCAGCAGACTCCTCTGGACCGCCGGGGGGAGCTCTCTTCCTCTTGACACCAGATATCCTAGCCGGTCCCTTTTCCCTATCGTCGTGTAGAAAAGGGTCCTTGGCGGCCCTCGTGTTTCCCATTAGCGCGGACACGAACTTGCCCTTTTGCTTCTCCTTTTCCCTTTCAGCCTTGAGCATGCGCCTCCTCCCTTCCCCCTCCGCGGCGGCGACTTGTCCGACTTTCCTCTCCCCGAAAAGCGGCTTCGAGAGCGCATCGGGGTTTTCTTCTAGAGGCTTAAATTCGACGATTGCAGCCCGCCGGCTGTCCTCGTCCGTCCCGGGCAGAAGGTCGTATCCGAAGCCCATCCTGTCCTGCAGCGCCTCGTCGGCCGCGGCCTCCCTCTCGCGCTCGTGCCTTCCTTTGCGAAAGGCCCTGCGCAGTCGCTGGTTGGCGCTGTAGTCGTCCTTCCACCCGCGAGCGGCGCGCTGTAGCTCCTGTATCCTTTCCTTGCTCGCGTCGTGCACCTCCCTGTCGTGTATCGTCTTTTCCAGCTTGCCGAAGGCGGCGCTGCGCATCTTTTGCCTCTCCGCGTCGGTTACTATGACGCCGCCGTCTTGATGATGGCCTCCTTCTTTTTGGTGTTCTTCGCCGTCGTCATCGCCGTAGTCTCGTTTTCGCGCGCCGGAAAGTACTACGTAGGCCGTGTTTTTCGGGTCCGTTTGGATCTCGATGGTGCCGCCGCACGCGGGGTGGCGCATTCGAAAAAGCCATATTGATGTGGAGTGGTAGTTTCCCGCGTGGTGCTTCGTCGCGTTGAAGCGCACGCCCTGGCCGATGATGGTTTCCGGTTGGCAGGTTGTGCACCAGATGGCAAAGGGCATCTCGAAGCGGACCGTCGGCCGGGCCTTGACCTGTTGCTGCTGCTGCTGCTGCTGGCGGTGGGAAGGTTTGCTGGTGGAAAGGGAGGTGTCGAGGGTTGAAGGGGGCCGGTAGCGGCCCATGTTGAAGCCCTGCATCTTGGGCGGTGGTTTTTCTTCTCTTTTCTTCTTCTTTTTTTTTTTTTTGCTTTTTTCTTTGCTGCTGGGTGACTTGACTTGAGGAGGTGTTGAGGACAAAGATTTTAGGGGGATGGATGATGGGAGTTGTGCACGGAGTTCAAAAGTTTCGAGTCGGAGTTGACAGGGGGCGGGAGACGGAACTTGGACACATTTAGCCTTGGGGGTTGGCTTAACCTACGCTGTCAGCACACATTTTGACGCTGTACAATGCTACAGAACATAGTGAACATAGTTGATGGCTAATAATTGTATGTTTCATTTGAAATAATTGATTTACCAAGGAAGAAATTTTATTGAAGAATTCATTTCGCCTTCAACAATCAAGTAAAAGTAATGTATGACGTTGGAAAATTGAGTCCCAACCCTGTTAATAAGCAAAGCACGGTATTGAGGCACGCTGCTACATGTAAGCCCACAGTGTCAGTGTTGTTTGCTATTTAACACATGTTCCAAAAATACCCATGACCAACGACAACCAGCTCCAAGACGAAAACGTTTATCAAAGTTGATTTATTGATTTATTACCCGTCACATTTTGGACATCTCAGTATCACACGGTCAAATTCCGGGGTCTCATACCCCGCGTCACGTTACAAACAGTCAAGAAAGGAAGATAAACGAAGCCTGATGAAGCCTTGGAATTCCAAGATGATTGCAGGTCATTCATCATGGACCTTTCTGCCACCTTGGCAAGGACCATTACACCCGTGGAACACTTTGGATCAGTCGTCCACTGGCATCATATCCTCGAAATGCTGGAAAGTTCCCGGCCTTGCACATGGCACCAAGCGATGCGACATGCACAAAAAGACGATGACGTTCTGCATCGAGAAGAATGCATGACTTTCTGCAACTCCCCCACAAATGAATTGCCGTTCCTGGCCACGCCAACCCCAGGTTCCGTTTGCCGATTCGACCAGTTCAACTCTTGGCCACAGATCCCCGACGATGATCTTACCTCGAAGCAAGCGACACTCGTCCGTCAAACAGCCAGAATCCATCATTGATGGAGAATTTCACGATATTTCTCTCCGAATACTGCTGACAGGTGTGTTTTACGGCAGTTGGGAATCATTCAGTGAGAAGGCGAGGATGAATCCCCAGGTGGAGGGGGGTGGCTGTGATGTTTGTTGAATCATGGCCTTTGACAGCGAGGGGAAATACGCGGTTAGTGGATTCGGTTCGACAAAGCCAGTGCTGAGGAAGATTTAAAGGATATGCTGGTGCTTCCCTTGATATGGTCTGAATGCTTCTACTCATCAACTCTGCTACAGACGCTTATACCCCTAGCAATCTTTGACAGAACTCCATCATCATGATTTTCTCCCGCATTGCTTCCGTTGCCGCCCTGGCTGGCGTTGCCTTTGCTGCTCTCACACCGAGTCATGGATGAAACACGCACTTCAGAAGCACGTGTACCTAGATGAGAACGTTGGCATCTACGTCCGGCAGGTCAGCAACGTCACCGTCACCCCTTTCCTACTTCCACAACTGCAAGGGCTCGCTCATCGGCCACTCGGACAGCAAAGATGACGAGGAACGCCGGCCAACCTGCGCGTCACCTACGCCCACAATCCACCAGGTCGACAATCAACTCGTGCGTTCCTCAGCGTACTCTTCGGTACCGTCCACGTCTGCAACTTCCAATTCGAGAACATCCCCGCTTCGCGCATTAACACTAATATGGACAACTCTCTCCTTAGAATTTTTTTTCGTATTAGGTACTATTAGCGCCTCGCACTTATCTATACCTATTTTACTAATAGCCCCCTTTTTTAATTTCCTACGCCTACTGCTCGCTATAATAGCAAATAACTTAATAAAAATACTAAATAACCGACCTCCTAACCCCTTTATTAAACTTTATATATTTTAATAATAATTACTTATTAAATAATTTAATAATAAAAAAGTATTATATATAAATATTTTTAAATTTATTTTTAATTTATTTAATATTTATTTTATTTCTTAAGCTTTAAAGAAAAAATATAAATATAAAATAATTTATTAATAAGTTAATTTATTTAGAAAATATTAATTAAATTTACTTTAAATTTAATATTATAATAACTTTAGCTATTTTTATTAATTATAAACTTTTAAATATTAATAATATTTTTTTATAATTAATTATATTCTTATAGTTTTTATAGCTATAGAAAATTATATTAATATTTAAGATTATATTTATAGATTTTTTATAATTATATTTAAAAATATATTTATTACTTTTTTTATAATTATTTAACTTTAATAATTATTAATTATTATTTATTTAAATTTATAATTATATTTTAATATAATATATTAATTTAAAGAATTTAAAAAATAATTATTTTTATTTTAAATAATATTTTCTTTTATTAAACTTTTAAAATTATTAAGCTAAAGCTTATTTAAAATCTTAAATTTAATAAATGTATATTTAAAAACCTTTATTTTAATATTATTTATTTTAAAACTTACTTTATAAATAGTAATTACTCTATAGCTTTAAAGTAAAATATAAATAATTAAATAATTATTCTTTATTACTTTAAATCTTTTTTAAAAACTTTTTATTTTCATTTTATAAGCTAATTAAATATTTAATAATATTAATAATTATAATATACCCTAGGTTATTATATTACCTAGGATTATATAGTAAATCTATTAGGAATACCTTAGGAATTCTCTATAAATAATTATATTTAAAAGAGAATTTAAGCTTTAATTACTATATAAATAAAAACTTACTTTTTTATACCTATTTAACTTATTATATTTTTTATATATTATAATTCTAAAGCTTTTATTAAATAAGCTATTTAAAATAAGATAGTAAAAATAAAATAAAATATTAATATAATAGTAAGACTTTTGGAAAATATTAAAATATAATTCTTAAATTAAATTAAAGTAAAACTTTAATAAATTAAAAGAAAACTTTTAGAATAAATTTATAATACCCTATAGATTATAAAGTCGCGTAAAGTTATATAGTAGATTTACTATAAATACCCTACGAATTCTCTATAAATAGTTATATTTAAAAGAGAACTTAAGCTTTAATTATTATATAAATAGAGACTTACTTTTTTATACCTACCTAGCTTATTATACCTTTTATATATTATAATTCTAAAGCTTTTATTAAATAAGCTACTTAAGATAAGATAGTAAAAACGAGATAAAATATCGATATAATAATAAGACTTTCGGAAGATATTAAAACGCGACCTTTAAGTTAAATTAAAGTAAAACCTTAATAAATCGAAAGAAAACCCTTAGAGCGAATTAAAGAAAAACTTTAAGAAAATATTATAATAAAGACTTTAATTATTAAAAAAAAAACCCTTTTAATAAATAAAAAATAAATAAATAAAGTAATTAATATTATATAATTTAAAAAAAAATAGAAAAGTAAAGAATTCTTATAATAAAATTATAAAAGCTTTAATAACTTTAATAATAAAAAACTAAATTATATTAAAAATTAGTAATATAGCTTTTTAAATTTAAAATTATATTATTAATATATAAATAATAACTTTAAGATTCTTTAAATAATAATAATAATAATAAAATTAAAATTAAAAATATATTAGAATTTATATTATTAATTAATTATTAAAAATATAAAGAATAGTTAAGTAATTTATAATATATATTTAAAGAAAATTATAAATAGTTTAAAAAAGATTTAAAAAAGATTTTCCTAGCCTTAGATTATATAAAGTATAAATATTATATAAAATAAGATTAATATTTTAAAAATCTCTTTTTAAATATAAAATAATAAGAAAAAAAAATAATTAAAGCTTTTTTAAAAAATAGATTTAAATTTTTTTAAAAGATATAGATAATTATTATTATATAATTATTAAATAATTAAATAGTATATATTAATATAAAAATTAATTTCTAAAGGAATTCTATAATTATTTTAATTCTTTAAAAAAATATTTTTATTTATTTTTTAAAAATAAATATACTTTTCGATTTTATATTAAATTATAAAATAATTTTTAATAATATATATTTTTATATATACCCTCGTTATTAAAGATAAAAATAGAAATAATATAAATAGTTAAGAGATTTTAAGAATCTATAAGAGCTAGTAAGAAGAAAAAGGTAAATATTTATTAAAATATTAAATTATTTATTATTAAAAAATAAAAATTAAATAATTCCCGATTAATATTAATATTATATTAAAATTAAAATAAATAATAAAGAAAAAAGAATTATATTTTTAAAAACCTTTTAAAAAAAGATAATAAACTTATTAAATATTATTATTATTAAAGTAATTCTTACTTAAAGAATAAGTACCTATAAGTATTAAAAATATAATAAACTTTTATAAAGATTAAAGGAAAAGGAAAGAAATTAAAATAAAAAACCTTTCTCTAACCTTTATATTTAAAATATCCCTTAAGATTTATATTAAAGCTAGGGTCTAAGGGAAAGAAAAGCTTTAAGAGATTACTATTAACTTAAATAGTAATATAAAAGTCGACTTTATTAATATTAAGTTTATAAAAGAAAATAAGTTAAAGAGAAATAATATTTTAATATTTATTTTTATAAATATTAATTAAAATAATTTATAGATTTAAAAAATTTAAAAAATCTTATTTAAAATTATTAATTTAAAAAGTATAATTAAAAAATTTATATAGCTATATATTAATATATATTATAATAATTTTAAAATAATTAATTTTATTTTTTTATTAATAATTATAATAAAAAAATATTAAATTTATTTTAATATAATTAAAAAGGAATAATAATTTAAAATTAATTAAAATATAATTTAATTATATAAACTATAAGATATATTTAAAAAATATTAAAATTAAATATATATTTATATTATAATTATACTTTAAGAACCTATATTATTTCCTAATAAAGAAGAAAATAAAAATATATTAAAAAAGATCTTTAATAAGCTTAATAAATTTAAAGATATATTTAATATAGATAATATTATAATAATCTTATATTATAAGGCTATAGATTATATAATCGATATTAAAAAAAGTAAGAGCTTATTTTATAAACCTATTTATTTACTATTACCTATTAAATTATATATTTTAAAAAAGTATATTAATAATAATTTAAAGTTAGGCTAGATTAGAGAATCTAAAAGCTTAACTATAGCTCTTATCCTATTTATACTTAAGAAAAATAAAGGTTTCTAATTATATATTAATTATAAAAGATTAAATAAAGTAATAATTAAAAATTATTACCCACTACCTCTTATTTTAAAGATTATAGATTAAATATTAAATATTAAATACTTTATAAAAGTAAATATAAAAGATATTTATTATAAAATCTATATTAAAGAAAGAAATAAATAGAAAACTACTTTTTATATATAATATAATTATTTTAAATATATAATTATACTTTTTAAACTTATTAATATATTTATAACCTTTTAAAATTATATTAATTAAGCATTAAGTAACCTTATAGATATAATCTATATTATATACTTTAATAATATTTTAATTTTCTTTAAGATTAAAGAATTATATATAAAATATATTTAATAAATCTTCGAATACTTAAAGATAGCCTAGCTATACGTTAAGCTTTTAAAGTATAGTTTTTATAAAGATTAAATTAAATTCTTTAAATTTATTATTTTAATAAGAAATATTAGAATAAACTTTATAAAAATAAAGATAATTTTTAAATAAAAAGAATTAATTATTTACTATAAGATTTAAATATTCTTAAGATTCTATAACTTTTACTATTAGTTTATTATTAATTACTTTAAAATAATTTAACTTTTATATAAGCTTATAAAGGGAAATATAAATAAAAAAAAACTAAATAATATAGTTTTAAATTAAAGAAAATAAATAATATTCTATATATTAATAAAAGCTTCTTAAAAAGCCTTTTTACTAATATATTATAACCCCTAAGCTTTAATTTAAATAGAAATAAATATATCTAACCGTACTATAGTAAGTATTTTATTTTAATTAAATAAAGAAAGGAAATAGTATTTCATAGCCTTTTAGTTAAAAAGATTAAAAAAAGCTAAATTAAACTATAGAATATTAAATTAAGAAATAATAATTATTATAAAATTATTTAAATATTAAAAATATTATATTAAAAATATTAAAGAATTAGTAGAAATCTTAATAGATTATAAAAACTTATAGAATTTTATAAATTAATAGAAATTAAATAAGAAATAAGCGAGGTAGTATATATACCTTACCCTTTATAATTTTATAATTAAATATAAGCTTAGGAAAAATAATCTAATAGATAGACTTTCGAGAAAGCTAGATTATATTAAAAAAAACCTATAATAAATAAGCTAGTATTCCTAAAATTATATAGTAAAATAAGAATATACTAAAGTATAGATTAATATAATAAAATATCTTTATAGGTATAATAAGCTTAAGTTAATTTTTAGCTTAAATAAAATAAAATATCTTTAAAAAGTAAAATACTTTTAATTCGAGGGGGGAATAAGATTATAAAATAATTAAATCTTTAAAAAGATTTAAATTAAATAAGAAATATTATTAATTATAAATAATAAATCTTAATTTAAAAAGTAAAATAAGTTATATTAAAAAAATTAATTTATATAAATTTATTAAATAAACTATTTCTATAGTTTATTAAAAAAGTATAATTAGTAAACTATAAATTATAAAAATATATTAAAGTAATAAAAAATAATAATAATAAAGATTAAATTAAAAATATTAAAAGTCTTATTAAATTTTAAAAAAAAGTAATAATCTTAAAAGAGATATTAATTTATATAGAATTCCTATATATTTACTATAACGATTTATTAACTAGCTATTTTAAAGTAGAAAGAATATTAGACTTTTTTAAAAAGAAATTCTAATAAAAGTAAATAAAGAAAGATATTAAATAATATATAAAAGACTATTAAGTATATTAAAGAATTATAGTAAGAAAATATAAGCTTTATAGAAAGTTAAAGTTTTTAAAAAGACTTAATAGATTTATAGAAGAATTAATTATAGACTTTATTATAGGATTATTAAAAGTATATTTAAAAAAAAGAAATAAATAGTATATTAATTATTATAAATAGATATATAAAATATTCTTTATTCTTTATAATAAATATATAAAATAAAGTAAAAAATCTTATTATATTATTCTATAATAAGATAGAACTTATCTATAAGACTTTAAAAGGAATTATCTTAGATTAAAGCTTAATATTTATAAATAAATTCTAATCGGAAGTATACTATATATTAAAAATTAAATAATAACTATCTATAGTATTCTACCTTTAAATAAATAAATAAATAGAATAGACTAATTAAATATTAAAATAATACTTAAAATATTTTATAAGTAAGAATTAAGCATTATAGCTAAAGTTATTATATATAATATAATTTATATATAATAATATAAAGAATATAATAATTAGGATAAGCTTAAATAAAATATTAATAAAATATAAATTAAACTTTTAATTATATATTAAAGATAATAATAATAAAAAAAAAGTACTAGAAGTATAAGTAAGAATATAAAAACTATTTAAAATAAAGAAATATTTAGAAAACTATTAGGAAATTATAATATAAAGATAAATAAAATATTATAATTAAAAATATTAAGTATTTAAACTTAAATAAGGAAATCTTATAGGCTTCTCGATAAAGAACTTAAGATTAAAAAAAAAAAGAAAAAGTTAGCTTTAAGATATATAGGATTATTTAAAGTCTTTTAGAAAATTAACTTTTAAATATATTACCTTATATTCTTAAAGAAATACTTATATATTTATAATATATTCTATATTAGCCTATTAGAACTTTAGAATAAAAAAGACTACCTAAGCGAATTGCTTTCTATACTTAACCTAAAAGAAAAAGAAAAAGAATAAAAAATCGAAATAATTAAAGCTAAAAGAATCCTTTATAAGAAAAAATATTACTTTATAAAGTAAGTAAGCTAACTATTAGAATATAATTAATAAATATTAAAAAAAGATATAAATAATATATAATAATTTATTTAAGAATTTAAAAAAGCTTAAAAGAAAAAATATAATTAAAAAGACTATAAAGAATTAATATAAAAAAAAAGAAATTATAAAAAATATAAAAAAAGAAATTATTAAATTTTAAAAGTAAATTATTTAAAATTAAAAATTAAAAATAAAAATTACTTTTTAATAAAGAAAAAATAAAATATAATAAATAAGCAATCTTTTAACTTAAAGTTTAAAATTAAATTAATAAAAAAAGAAAAATTAAAAAAAAAAAAGAAAATATATATAATATTTATAAAGAAAGTAATAATATTAAAAAAAAAGCTTTCGAAGTAATAAACTACTTCTTTATTATAATAATCTAAAGCCCTAATAGTAATTTATTTATTAATTAAGCTATATACTTTAAAAGAATAATAATATACTATTTCTGCTTTTTAAAAATTATTATAAAAGTATATAAAAAAAATAATAAATAATTATTAAATACCTTTAGAAAAAAAAAATAAGTATTTTCTTTACTTAAAGTATTAATAATAAGAGAAAAGATAAAAGAAAATATTTAATAAGTAAATAAAATACTTATAATTTAAAAAATAAATTAATTTAACTTATCCCTATTACTAGCTATTATTATAATAATACTAGTATAAATCTTATTACCCTTAAAGTAATAATAATAAAAACTTATAATATATTAAAAGTAAAAAATATAAAAAATTTCTATAAAATAAAACTTGTCTTTATAATTAGCTATAAAAGAATATATTATAAAATATAAATACTATATATAATATTAATTAATATATAAAAAACGTAATAATAAAAGTTAAGAAAGGTCTATAAAAGCTATAAGAAAATCTTATAAAAAAAAAATAAAGATTAATATAAAGTCTATTATAAAAATAGGAATTTCTTTTACTTTAGGAATAAAAATACTTTTTATTATAAGAATAAGAATAAAAATAAAGGTAGGAATAAGAAAAGCTATTATAAAAATAAGAATAAATAAAGCTATAAGAGTAAAAAAAATAATAATTAAAGTAATAAGACTATTAGGAAGGATATACTTTAAGAACTTATAAAAAGTAAAAAGATAATATTAAAATATTAGAATTATAATAAGATTAGTATTTAAATTTTAAGGATTTATAAAAAGGGCGGAGATATCTCGTGCTTATATAAAGGAAATAATTTAATATTTAAGTTTAGAGATTCGTAAAGTATTAATAATACTTTATAAAAAAAGGTTAAGATAATTTATATTATAAATATAATTAATAAAAAAAAGAAAAAATAAAAAATAATTTTTTAATATATTATAAAGCTAGAAAAAAAGTATAAATATAGGAATAATAAATATAGAAAAAATAATAAAGTCTTATTCTACTAGAAGGGTAATATTATCTTTACTATTAGAATCCTAATTAATAAAAAAGGAAGTATATATTTAAAATAGAATACTAATACTATATAAAAGCTATTTATAGTAAAATATAAGTAAAAGGGGGAGAATAATTTAATTAAAAAAAATAATAAGAAAAATAAAAATAAAAAAAATAAGTAAAAACTTATTACGTTTTTTTTTTATTTTATTTTTATATATTAATAATAAAAATTAAAAGTAATTAGCTTTTATATACTTTTTCTTTTTTTTAATAATACTATAAGATTAAAAAGTATTTATTAATATATAAATAAAAAGTATTATTATAAATAATATTAATTAGCGAAAATATAAATAATAATAATTTAAAAAAAAAAGAAAAATAGATTTAGAATATATTTATAAATAAATATATTATCGCGAGGTAATTAATATTTATTATTATAATTAATATAATAATATTAAAACCTATTAAGTAATAATACGAAAATATATTATAAGAAAAGAAGGGATAGTTATAATACTTTATAGATTATAAAGTTACGTATAGTTATATAATAAATCTACTATAAATACCCTATAAGTTCTCTATAAATAGTTATATTTAAAAGAGAATTTAAGTTTTAATTACTATATAAATAGAGACTTACCTTTTTATACCTACCTAACTTATTATACCTTTTATATATTATAAAATTAAAAAAAGACTTTAAGAAAATATTATAATAAAGACTTTAATCGTTAGAAAAGAAACCTTTTTAATAAACAGAAAATAAATAAATAAAGTAATTAATATTACATAATTCGAAAAGGAAATAGAAAAATAAAGAATTATTATAATAAAACTATAAAAGCTTTAGTAATTTTAATAATAAAAAATTAAATTATATTAAAAACTAATAGTATAGTTTTTTAAGCTTAAAATTATATTATTAATATATAAATAATAATTTTAAAATTCTTTAAATAATAGTAATAATAATAAAGTTAAAATTAAAAATATATTAGAATTTATATTATTAATTAATTATTAAAAATATAAAAAATAGCTAAGCAATTTATAATATATATTTAAAAAAGATTATAAATAGTTTAAAAAAGATTTAAAAAAGATATTCTTAGCTTTAAATTATATAAGGTATAAGTATTATATAAAATAAGATTAATATTTTAAAAATTTCCCTTTAAATATAAAGTAATAAAAAAAAAATAATTAAAGCTTTTTTAAAAAATAGATTTTAATTCTCTTAAAAAATATAAATAATTATTATTATATAATTATTAAATAATTAAATAATATATATTAATATAAAAATTAATTTCTAAAGGAATTCTATAATTACTTTAATTCTTTAAAGAAATATTTCTATTTACTCCTTAAGAATAAATATACTTTCTAATTCTATATTAAACTATAAAATAATTTTTAATAATATATATTTTTATATATATTTTTATTATTAAAGATAAGAATAGAAAAAATATAAATAATTAAAAGGTTTTAAGAATCTATAAGGGCTAGTAAAAAAAAATAAATACTTGTTAAAATATTAGATTATTTATTATTAAAAAATAAAAATTAAATAATTTTTAATTAATATTAATATTATATTAAAATTAAAATAAGTAATAAAAAAAAGAATTATATTTTTAAAAACCTTTTAGGAAAAGATAATAAACTTATTAAATATTATTATTATTAAAGTAATTCTTACTTAAAGAATAAATACCTATAAGTATTAAAAATATAATAAATTTTTATAAAAACTAAAGGAAAAGGGAAAAAATTAAAGTAAAAGACTTTTTTTTAACTTTTATATTTAAAATATCCTTTAAGATCTATTAAAGCTATAGTCTAAAGAAGAAAAAAGCTTTAAAAAGTTATTATTAACTTAAATAGTAATATAAAGGTTAACTTTATTAATATTAAGTTTATAAAAAAAAATAAATTAAAAAAGAAAATAATTTTAATATTTATTTTTATAAGTATTAATTAAAATAGCTTATAGATTTAAAGAATTTAAAAAATCTTATTTAAAATTACTAATTTAAAAAGTATAATTAAAGAATTTATATAATTATATAAACTATAAGATATACTTAAGAAATATTAAAATTAAGTATATATTTATATTATAATTATATTTTAAAAACCTATATTATTTTTTAATAAAAAGAAAAATAAAAAGATATTAAAAGAAATCTTTAATAAGCTTAATAGATTTAAAAATATATTTAATATAAATAATATTATAATAATCTTATATTATAAAGCTATAAATTATATAATTAATATTAAAGAAAGTAAAAGCTTATTTTATAGATTTATTTATTTACTATTATTTATTAAATTATATACTTTAAGAAAGTATATTAATAATAATTTAAAATTAAGCTAGATTAAAGAATTTAAAAGCTTAACTATAATTCTTATTTTATTTATATTTAAAAAAAATAAAAGTCTTTAATTATATATTAATTATAAGAGATTAAATAAAGTAATAATTAAAAATTATTACTTTTTATTTTTTATTTTAAAGATTATAAATTAAATAATAAATATTAAATATTTTATAAAAATAAATATAAAAAATATTTATTATAAAATCTATATTAAAAAAAGAAATAAATAGAAAACTATTTTTTATATATAATATAGTTATTTTAAATATATAATTATACTTTTTAAATTTATTAATATATTTATAATTTTTTAAAATTATATTAATTAAATATTAAATAATTATATAAATATAATCTATATTATATACTTTAATAATATTTTAATCTTTTTTAAAATTAAAGAATTATATATATAATATATTTAATAAGTTTTCGAATATTTAAAAATAGCCTAACTATATATTAAGCCTTTAAAGTATAGTTTTTATAAAGATTAAATCGAGTTCTTTAAGTTTATTATCTTAATAAAAAATATTAAAATAAACTTTATAAAAATAAAGATAATTTTTAAATAAAAAAAATTAATTACTTACTATAAGATTTAATATTTTTAAGATTTTATAACTTTTACTATTAATTTATTATTAATTACTTAAAGATAATTTAACCTTTATATAAGCTTATAAAAAGAATTATAAATAAAAAAAAATTAAATAATATAATTCTAAATTAAAAAAAATAAATAGTATTTTATATATTAATAAAAGCCTTTTAAAAAGCCTTTTTACTAATATATTATAACTTTTAAGCTTTAATTTAAATAGAAATAAATATATTTAATTATATTATAATAAATATTTTATTTTAATTAAATAAAAAAAAGACATAATATCTAATAGCTTTTTAATTAAAAAGATTTAAAAAAGCTAAATTAAGTTATAAAATATTAAATTAAAAAATAATAATTATTATAGAATTATTTAAATATTAAAAATATTATATTAAAAATATTCAAAAGCTAGTAAAAGTCTTAATAGATTATAAAAACTTATAGAATTTTATAAACTAATAAAATTTAAATAAAAAGTAAGTAAGGTAATATATATACTTTACTTTTTATAATTTTATAATTAAATATAAACTTAAGAAAAATAATTTAATAAGTAGATTTTTAAAAATACTAGACTATATTAAAAAAAAACCTATAATAAATAAGCTAATATTCTTAAAATTATATAATAAAATAAAAATATATTAAAATATAGATTAATATAATAAAATATTTTTATAAATATAATAAGCTTAAGTTAATTTTTAACTTAAATAAGATAAAATATTTTTAAAAAGTAAAATACTTTTAGTTCGAAAGGGGAATAAGATTATAAAATAATTAAATCTTTAAAGAAACTTAAATTAAGTAAGAGATATTATTAATCGTAAATAATAAATCTTAATTTAAAAATCAAAATAAATTATATTAAAAGAATTAGCTTATATAGATTTATTAAATAAATTATTTTTATAGCTTATTAAAGAAATATAATTAATAGATTATAAATTATAAAAATATATTAAAGTAATAAAAAATAATAATAATAAAGATTAAATTAAAAATATTAAAAATCTTATTAAATTCTAAGGGAAAGTAATAATCTTAAAAGAAATATTAATCTATATAAAACTTTTATATATTTATTAAAATAATTTATTAATTAATTATTTTAAAATAAAAAGAATATTAGATTTTTTTAAAAAGAAATTCTAATAAAAGTAAATAAAAAGAGATATTAAATAATATATAAAAGATTATTAAATATATTAAAGAATTATAATAAGAAAATATAAGTTTTATAGAAAGTTAGAATCTTTAAGAAAACCTAATAGATTTATAAAGGAATTAATTATAGACTTTATTATAAGATTATTAAAAATATATTTAAAAAAAAAGAATATATTAATTATTATAAATAAATATATAAAATACTTTTTATTTTTTATAATAAATATATAAAAAAAAATAAAAGATTTTATTATATTATTCTATAATAAGATAAAACTTATTTATAAGACTTTAAAAGGAATTATCTTAAACTAAAGTTTAGTATTTATAAGTAAGTTTTAATTAAAAGTATACTATATATTAAAAATTGAATAATAATTTTTAATAATATTCTACCTTTAAATAGATAAATAAATAGAATAAATTAATTAAATATTAAAATAATATTTAAAATACTTTATAAATAAGAATTAAATATTATAGCTAAAGTTATTATATATAATATAATTTATATATAATAATATAAAGAATATAATAATTAAAATAAGCTTAAATAAAGTATTAATAAGGTATAAATTAGATTTTTAAGTATATAGTAAAGATAATAATAATAAGAAAAAGGTATTAAAAATATAAATAAAAATATAAAAACTATTTAAAATAAAGAAATACTTAAAAAACTATTAGGAAATTATAATATAAAGATAAATAAAATATTATAATTAAAGATATTAAATATTTAAATTTAAATAAAAAGATTTTATAAGCTTTTTAATAAAAAACTTAAAATTAAAAAAAAAAAAGAAAAAATTAATTTTAAAATATATAAAATTATTTAAAGTCTTTTAGAGAATTAACTCTTAAATATATTACTTTATACTTTTAAAGAAATACTTATATATTTATAATATATTTTATATTAGCCTATTAGACTTTTAGAATAGAAAAGACTACTTAAGCGAATTGCTTCCTATACTTAACTTAAAAGAAAAAAAAGAAAATAAAAAATTAAAATAATTAAAATTAAAAAAATCTTCTATAAGAAAAAACATTACTTTATAAAGTAAATAAGCTAGCTATTAGAATATAATTAATAAATATTAAAAGAAAATATAAATAATATATAATAATTTATTTAAAAGTTTAAAAAAGCTTAAAAGAAAAAGTATAATTAAAAAGACTATAAGGAATTAATATAAAAAAAAAAGAAATTATAAAAAATATAAGAAAAGAGATTATTAAATTTTAAAAGTAAATTACTTAAAACTAAAAACTAAAAGTAAAAAAAAGAATTACTTTAAGAAACCCTAATAATAATTTATTATAACTATATAAAAGTAATAAAGATAAGATTATTAATTACTTAGCTTATTTAATTAAAATATTTATTTTTCTTATTTTTAAAAAGCCTTTTAATAATACTATAATTAAATAAGATATTAATAATATAATAAATAAAAAAGCCTATAATAATATTTTAATTAATATATTAATTATTAAATAATTATAAGTAAAGTATTAATTAAATAATATATTTCTTATATTAAGTAATATCTTAAAAAGTAAGAATTAATAAAGAGAAAAAAAAAGAATATAAAAGAATATATATAATATTAAAAAAGAAAGTAATAATATTAATAAAGTATTTAATAATATATTAAATAATTATAATAATATAACCCTTTAAAGAGCTAAATATAATATACTTATAATATATATTATTAATATATTAAGATATCCTATAAAAGGTTTTTACTTTTTAGAATTTATTATAAAAGAATATAACTATAGCTATAAAAGGTTAATAAATATTAGAAAAAAAAATAATAATATTTTAATATTATTTTATATTTCTAAAATAAGAATAAAGCTAATAATTATATATTAAAAATAGAAAATAATTATAATTTAAATAATAAAAATATTAAAATCTTTATAATTACTTATTATTATAAAGATAGGAAAAATGTAAGCTTTACTTTTTAATTAATAAAATAATAAGCCTTAGCTATAAAGCTAATATATATTACTTAAGGAATTTTCTTTAAATAGGATTAAATATAATAGTTTTCTATAAAAGTATAAATTATTAATTAAAAATATAATATATAATATTAAGTATTTTAAATAAACTATTTAAATAAAAGCTAAGAAAAAGTAATAAGTTTATTATAAAATATTATTAAAAGAAATATAGATTTAAAAATATTATAAAGAATAGAATCTATAAAGAAAATAATAATAATAATATTTATAAATAATTCTATAAAAATAAAAATATTTATAGGAATATATATAAGGATAGGAATATATATAAGAGCGGGAATTAAAAATACTATAGGAATAAGATTAAAACTTAATAAAATTATAAAAATAAAAAGAAAATAATAAAAGTAAACTATTTAATACTAAAAGTAAAACCTTAGGAAGTATATAATAAGAAAAGATTATAAGAAAATATTAATATTAAAAAAAAGTTAATATTAAAACCTTAAGAATAATTAAAAAGATTAAAAACGCTTTATATATACTTAAGTATAGCTATTTAATACTTAAGTATAGTAATATAAGAGGATTTATTAATAATAAAGTAAAAAGGAATAAAAAGATAATTTATATTATAAAATATAATTAATAAAAAAGAAAAAAAAAAGATTTAATTTACTTAATAAATAGAAAGGAAATATAAAGAAAGTAAGAAAAATAATAAAAATAATATAAGCTTATATATTAAAAGTAATATTTTCTTTTTTTATTTAAGTCTTAGCTAAATAAAAAAATAAGATAAGTTTAAGAAAAAATATTAATATTTTATAAAAACTATTCCTTACGAGAAGTAAAAAAAGGAATATAATCTCTTTTTTAGTAAAAAATAATAAAAAGATTAATTAAATTATTAAAAGCTTTTTATTTAAAGCCTTTATATTTTAATAATAATAAAGGAAATATAAGTATAAAAAGATTAACCTTTATATATTTTCTTTTTTCTTAAAGATATTATTATAATTATAATTAGCTAGTTTATTTCTTTTTATTAATAAAGAAATAGAAATAGAAATCCTTTTAAGTTTATTTAAATTAAACTACTTTATTAATATTACTTTTAATTAAATTATTAATATAATTAACTAGCTATATTATAAAAAGATTAATATCTTAAAAGTTAATTATATTTACTTTAAATAATTTACCTTTAAAGTCTATAGTAATTATATCCTTTTATAAAATACTTTAAATATAAATATTAATTAATAAATTATAATACTTTATTATAATTAATTATAAAAAGATAATCATATTTTAAGATTCTATAAGTAAATATTATAAGATATAATTATAAATATAATAACTTTTTTAATCTTCATAAAGAAAAAGATATTGATATTATTCTTATTTAAAAGCTATAAATAGTATTCTTTAAAAATAATACCTTAGTTAAAAATAGGAATTTAATAAAAATAAAAATAATTAAAATATTCTTAAAGATAAAAGTATATTTAAGATTTAATACTTATTCCTTATATTCTAATTGAATTAATTATATTAATAAACTTAAAGTAATTATATATATATATATATATAAATATATTTATTATATAATATCTTTAATTATTTTTAATTCTAAAGATATTATTAATATTATAATTAATAATATCTTTATAATTAATATTTACTATAATACTTTAAAACTTAAATTTTTTAATTTTTTAAATTTTAAATACTTACTTTATAAAATAATTCTAATAAGTAATTTTAATACTTACTATTTACTTTAAGAGCTAAGATATTATAGTTCTAATTATAAAATTAAATAATTAATATAATAAATTAAAGATTATAACTTTAATATATTAAACTTTTTTAATATTATTATTTTTTAATTAAGCTATATTATTAAGCTTATCTTTAATAATATTTTATTTATTATAATATATATTATAAAAGACTTTTACTTAAGCTTTAATTATAAAACTTTAATTATAATAATTTTATTAAAAAAAGTACTTTAAATTTTAATTAATTTATTTTACTTACCTTTTAATAAAATAATTAATTTTATTAATTATATTTAAAAAGAAAATAAAAATACTTAGCCTTTTATTAATTAAAATTATAAATAAAATAAATAAACTTATAATCTTTATAAGTATTATATTTTATAAAGTATTTAAATCTTTTAATAAAAGAAAAAAATAAATATATAATCTTTAGATTAATAAATTAAATAAATAAAAAGTAATAAAGATTTCTTTTATAATTATAAATAAGAAAACTCTCTTTTATTATTTATATCTTTACCTTTAAAAATATAAATAGCTAAGTTTATTTTTCTTTAAAAGAAAAAGCTAAATAATTTAAATAAGCTTTCTTTAAGAGAAATAATATAATTACTAATTTTTTATTTCTTTAAATCTTAATTATTTTAAAATATATTATTTTATAAAATAATAAAATTAATTTTAAAGAAATCTATTCTTATTTTTTTAATATTAATAATACTTATTTTAAATTAAATAAAATTATAATTATTATATTTAAAAAGATATAAGAATATATATAAAAATATATTCTTCATTTTTATTAAATTTATATATTAATTAATTATTACTTTTATCTTTTTTAAAAAATAAAAATAATAATATTTCTAAAGATTAAAAAAGATTAATTAAAATATAAAAAATAAAAATTAATTTTCTTTTTTTATTTTAATAAAAGTTTAAAAAGATTAATTATAAAATAAATTACTTAATTAATTATTAAATATAATATCTTATTTAAGATTATTATAAGAATATTCTTAAAGAAATTAATTATTAATATTATTAATATTTATATTTATTTTATTAAAGCTTACTTTAATAAAAAATAAATAATTATAATTATTACTATAAATATTAAAAGTATTTTTAATATAATTATAAAGAGTTTTATAATCTATAGATTCTATAAATAAAAATAAATAATTAATTTAATCTTTTAAGTTATTTCTTTTATCTTAAATAAAAAAGTAAAAGTTAAGTATAAAAATATAATTATAAAAATAAAAGATTTATTTTATAATTTCTTATAAAGCTTACTTATTTTATTAATCCTTTACTTACTTTATATTAAACTTATTTATTACTTTATAATAAAAGATTATAAATTTAATTATATAGATAGTAATATTATAAGGTATAGTAATATAATTAAAGAATATTTTAAAAAATATTAAATAGAAATTCTATATTATAATTAAATAAAGTAAAGAAAATAATATTTTATTTTTAACTTTAAAAATTAAAATTATATACTTTATATAATAATAAAATTAAGCTTTTTTTACTATTAGCTATAAAGATAAAATAATTAAATTAATAAAAAATACTATAGAATAATTAAAAGTTTAATTTAATAAATCTTTTATTTTTAAATATTATATAAATTAAAGAATAACTATTATTAAATTAATAATTAATTATATTAAAAAGTCTAATAAGATTATATAAATATTATTTCTTAAAATAGCTTATAAAGTAATTTATATTATTATAATATTAAAAGCTTTTTATAAATTAATAATTTAATATAATAATTTAAATAAGTTAAAAATAAAAAGAATATAAAAAGCTTATTTTAAAATTTAATTTAATTAAATAATATTTCTTTTTAAGCTTTAAATTATTATTAATTATAGCTTATATAGCTATATACTAGCTTAAAAAATAATATTAATCTTAGCTTTTTTTTAAAAATTAAATATTCTTTTTATATATATTTTTTTTAATTAAAAAAGTTTAAAGTATATTCTATATTTTTATATATTTTCTAAAAATTACTTTTTTATATAAAATATTTAAAATTATAAATTATAATATAATTATAATAATAATATATATTTAACTTTCTTTATTAATATATATAATATTATTATAAACTTTTCTCTTATAATATTTTATAAAGATTAAAATTTTATTTTAAAATACTTTTATTTTAAAATACTTTTATTTTTCTATAATAAAGAAATTATAATTAAAGACTTTATAATATAATTTATTATATTTTTAAAAATATATTTTATAATTTATATTAATAAATTTAAAATTAAATTTAATTAAAATAAAATTTATTAAAAAGTAATAAATATAAAATATAAATATATTATAATAAAAAATAATATTTTTAAATATTAAAATTATAAATTATTATTTAAAGTAAAAATATATAATATTAAAGTAAAAAATATAGCTTATAAGCTAATTATTATAATATAATATTTCTTAATAAGCTTTATTATTATTTATTTTAATAATATAATAATAATCTTTTAATTAATATTAAAAAATATCTTAAATTTATTATAAAATATATTTATTTATTTTTACTAATTAATAAAAAACTATACCTTTAGTATTAAAGTATAATAATATTTAAAATATATAAAGATTAAAAAAAATAAATTAATAAATTATTTAATAAACTATAATATATAATAGCTTATAATAAAAATTCTACTTTTTTTAATATAAAATTATATAAAGATTATTATAAAATAAGTTTTTTAAAAAATATTTATTAATTAATAAGTAAAATAAAAGCTATAGTTTTATAAAAAGCTTAATATTATAATAATAAATAAATTTATAAAAAAGTTTAATTTTTTATAATTTAAATTTTATTAATTTTTAATATTAAAATTTTATTATAGTAATTTTATATTATATTATATAAAGTTTATATATAAAAATATATTCTTTACTTATTTATATAATAAAAATTAAATATTAATATATATCTCTTTTTATTATAAATTTAAAAGATTTTACTTTTAAAAAAACTAAAGATTAATAATTAATAAAATATTAAAAATAAATTAAATATTTTTTATTTAATATATTTATTATAGCTATTCTCTTATAAAAACTTATTTAAAGATATAAGCCCTTAAGGCTATAGCTTTAAAGCTAATTCCTTAAAGAATATAAATATAGAATTATAAAATACTAATATTTAAATAATTAAAACTACTTAACCTTTAATTATTTTATTTATTTATTTTTATTTAAAAAGATAAAATTACTTTATATTTATATATAAAAAAACCTACTTTAAAGTAAAAGCGCTAGGGCTTACTACCTTAGAGCCTTTACTTACCCTACCTACCCTAGAGTTAGACTATATATTTTAGATTAGGCTAGCCTTTAGATAGACGCCCTTTGCCCGAACGGGACATACCGGCGCCGACCTCGGCTACGCTTACGGCCTGGTTGGCAGTGCCCTGGTGCTGTTGCTGTTGCCGACGTCGGGGCTACCTTTTCCTGGTAAAACGGCCGAGGGGGGGCGATGAGTCGAGTGAAAGGAAGGCAGAATGACGACTGGGCTGTTTTTTCTTTTTGCTCCTTTTTTAAATATATTGAATAAGTCGAGCATGAATATCTCACCAAGCAGCTGAGGATATCCGTCTTCAGATACCTCAAGCAACAGCTACGTGCTGCCGGGCTGTACATACCTCGAGCAACAACTACAGCCCGGTAGCCCATAGTTGCTGCTCGAGGTATTTGAAGACGGATATCCTCGGGCGCCTGATTTTAGAGTGGGAGGCCTCGTTGTGACAGAGGCTATTGTTTGTGTGTGGGTGTGTGTGGCTGGTTGTCTTGAAGGATGAAGATTGGAAGGAGGCCACGGGAGGCCAGCATGCCGGGCTTTTACCATGATTATACCATAATAGGGCTTATTAAGGTGTTGAAAACCTTGATGATCTGTCGAGATGTATTCGTCTTATTATTTATTATTGAGTTTAAAAGCCACTGGGGGGTATGGCTCGATTGTGTATCGCGAGGTTGCAGCCTCGGATTGTGTTATAAGAAGACCGGACCTTTATGGTTTTGCGCTTACTGCGTCAGAATACGAAAAAAAAAGAAGAAATAAAGTGCTGAAGAAATATTTTTAGTATGTATAGATACTTGGTAGCATGCAATACGGAGCAGTGCCAGCAGCTTCATATCGTCAATATGCCACTCATTACAATGTCTATCTATCTATATATATATATATATATATATACTGTCAGTGACATGAGTAATTTGCCTTGACGAGTCGAGTTTAATTGCCTCTTATGCAGCATTTCCAGGACAGACTGACCTTTTCCGCTCTCAGCTGCAGGAGAAATTGATGAAGCTGGCTAAATATCCTCAGCCACGTTTCCTTGGATAGCAGTAAAACAAATGCCTGGTTGTTGGAGTCTCTCATTACCAACAAGTCCGTCTCGGATGCGGGATCAAGATGCCCCCAGCGGTGTTCAAGATATTATAGCCTCGCCAGTGAATCAAAGATGATATTGTGCAGCAAATAGCCATGGACCCGGCGATGCGACTTACATGCCCCGATCTCTCACCAATCGTGACCATACACTTATCTAGCAATAGCAACGGACATTCTTCCATGAGCAAAGCACAAGCCCCGTTGGCTAAGTGGTATAGCGTGTCACTAGTAAAAGACATGACAAGATCACTGGTTCGATTCCAGTACGGGGCAGCTTTCTAATTTTTTTCTTTTGTTAAAAAAGTTCTCTCCTTATTTTTCATACTCCTCATAAATGGATGGTTTAACTTGAATTGAAGACTGTTTGATAATTTTTTATCTTGTAAATTTGTTGTGGCAACACCGTTTAGAGAGACGAGGGAGGACCCGGGGGCGGGGCCGTAGACCTGCGGTGTCACCAAGATGATGTCTTTGCCCGCCTATCCCTCTGTACAATCACCAAACAAAGCTTTCTTCGCCCAACGGTGCGTGTAGTTTCCCCGCCTATTTTTTTTTTTTTTTTTTTTCCTTTTACATTATTTTCTTTAGTCTTTTTGACAAGGGAAGCACAAGCTCAACGGCCTCTTTCGACGTTGCACATCGGCTAAACCTTGCCGAGCTGAAGTAGCCAACCCTTTCAGCCCATACCGTTCAACCGTGGCCGAGAAAAAAACCCAAGACTTTCGGACCCAACTGGGCGCTACGAAGTCAGGAGCACCACTAAAACGACAAAAAAAAAGAAAAAAATCAAGGAAGAAAAGAATCTAATCCAGCCGAAATAAAAAAGCAGAAAAAATCAAAGAACGGAATTGCGATGCAAGAAAAGTTCAAGGAGAGCGTAGTTAGTGAAGCAAACTCCCGACGCCTCATCTCAAAAACTACGAAAAATCAGCACATCTCCCACGACATCAACATATCCGAAAGATGAAAACCAACAGACCCGAGTCAATCGTCCAACAAAGTACGGAGTAATCATACCCCTATCCCGCCGCATGATAGAAAAAAAAAAAAAAAAAGGACGGAACAAGCCAGACCCCTTTTTTCCTTTTCCCCTTTCCCACCGTAAAAGGCCAAGAACAAGGTGATTCCAGCGGAAGGACACGGCGCAAAGGTCCTCCTAGCGCCTGGGCGCCCTCACAGAAGGTCGCATCAAAAGGGAAACATGTATGGGAAAAAGATGCGGCAAATAAATGATACGACATGGGAAGGGGTATGGGGTAAACGGTTGTACCTGCATCAGGGCCGCCTATTCTGGGGCCCTTCTTTGTCTTGGCTTCGGGTTGCTGCATGTATATTACGGAGTACTTCTTGGCTTTCATCACAGCTTGGTGTCTCGCGTCAGGAGCCTGCATTCAGTTTGGTCAGCGTGACACAACCTCGCATCACAACTCCCTTCTTCAAGTTGACAAAAGCCCACGGCGGTAAATGTAAGTTAGTGTTGTTGTCATCACGAAAGAGGCACTCGAAAGTAAAGTCATCACGAAAGAGGCACTCGAGAGTAAAGTATTAAGAAATTGATAGGTAATCATTGTCCCCGATATACAGTACTGCGACATTCCATAAAATAACATCAAGACTTCAAGCCCTCTCCAATCCAAGCTCATGGTATCCTTAACTCATCTAGATATCATCCATCCCCACACGCGTCAATCGCTTGGTTATCCTCCGTGAATCATGCCCCCCTCTGTGTCTAAACGACAAAAAAAACAAAAAGAGGTATCTGCCATTAAAAACTCGCCTTTGCATCAATGAAAAAAAACAAACGTGAAACTCTTTTCTTTATCATCCAACCATAAAAGTGCCGCCAGAAAACATCGCCTGGTGGCCCGGTGCAAACACGCGAGGCAAACTCGACGGGTCGGCTTATGTAGAGCTGTTTATCTGTTTGGGGTATATAGAATCAGACTCATCTCTCAACCCGTTGTCCATGTACACGGCATGAGCCGGAATAGTGAAGTTGGGTTTTTGGTTGGGTGAGAGACGTAAGTCGGATTTGACAAAAATAGTACATTGAGAAATGAAGACGAAACTCATGCTGAAAATGCTGGAAACGCTCGAAATGCCAAAGATGCTTACAGCAGCTGGCTAAGCAGCAGAGCAACGCCAGCAAAGGCAGCGCCGCCAAGAGATAAGGCAGCGGTGCTGGCGGCAGAGTCGCCGGGGACGGTGTCAGGGGCGTCCGTGGTGGCAGGGTCGTCCTGAGAGTCGGACTCGGTGGGGGAAGAACCCTCCTCAGAGGTGGTAGAAGCAGCAGGGATGGTGACGGTGCTGATGGTGCTGGTGGTGCTGCTGGTGACGGCAGCAGAGGTAGTGGTCTCAGCATCCTCCGAGGTGGTGGAGGCCTCAGTCTCCTTGGTGGTTGTGGCCTCGTCGGTCTTGGTGGGCTTGGCAGTCGTCGTGGGCTTGGCGGTCGTGGTCTTCTCATCGTCACCACCATCGTCGGAGCCGTCACCCTTGACGACCTTGATAGACTCGTAAGAGCCAGTCTTGTCGCCATAGATGTACTCCTTGACGCTGTCCTTGGTGGGACCATCGCCACCAGCGTAGTCGGTGACGGAAACGCTCTTGTACCAAGCCTGGAAGGGAGCCTCCTTGAAGTCGGTGTAACCTCCAGCCCACTCAACGGTACCCTCATTGCCATCGGGAAGACCAGCAACCCAGGTGCCAATCTTGACCTCCATGGGGGTCTGAGGGAAGCGGGAGCCGCCCTGGGCCTCGTCGTAGGTCAGCTTACGGACCTCGGCACCGTCGACGGACCAGGTGACGGCAGCCTTGGTCCACTCAATGGTGTAGGTGTGGAAAGAAGTAAGAGGAGCGTCGACGGCGTGGTAGGCACCGCGGTCGTAGGTGGTGGTGTCTCCCTTTCCGAAGTAGTTGGTCTGGACCTGGGTGTTGTCACCACCAACCCACTCCCAGTCGATCTCGTCGAGGTCCTTGGACTGCAGGACAACCGAGGTGACTACACCCTGGCCGTGGGTGGCCTGGAGCTCAACCTCGAGCTTTCCGAAGAACATGAACTTGTTGGTAGCGATGGTAGGAGCCTGCTTGCCGTTCTCGATGGAGAAGAGAGCACCCTTGTCGTCGTAGGAGACGGTGGTGTAGGGAAGAGCAGTGAAGGCATCGCACTCGCCCTTGGTGAAGTCGCAGTGCACGCCATCCTTGCCCATAGCAGGGTCGGCAGGGCAAGCTGTTTGTCAGGTTAGCCAGGCCCTTTCTCAACAAGGCTTTGAAGAAGTGTTGGAAAACTTACTCTTCTCCATAGGGTTGCAGTCAGTAAAGGTCTGAGCAGAGACAAGGCGCGAAGCCAGGATGGCCAGAGCGGCGGGGGTAAGAGCCTTGGTGAACATTTTGACTGATTTTATGATGTATAGTAGCTGAATATGTTGCTGGTAATGCTAATGCTGATTCTGGAAAATGGAAAGATTCGGGACGAAAGAAACGGCTGCGTGTTTCGTCTTATACCAATTATCAAGAAAGCAAGCACTTGTTGAACGAAGGCAGCGCTTGACGAGGGGTGGTGGGTGTCCTTGGATTAGTGAGAGAGCAGGACTGGTCTGTTGTTTATTATTAAGTATGTTTGATATGAAAGCAAGAAGGAAAAAGCGAAGGTACTTGTAGGTCAAAGCCAAAACGACAGAACCCAAGTTTGCGGGGGATACGGAGTAATAAAGTACTGAAGAGTGTACGGAGTACTTTGGGTGGATGGGATGAAGTGACTGATGGGCAGAAGGGACGACTTGTGAGGGTAGGTAGGGTAGATCTCAAGGGACGCACTGTTTTATTACGTCCGCACCACTTTTTGGAGAAGAGGCAATTAATTGGCTGGAAGTGGCAGGCGGGTCAGGCACGGCGCAATTCACGATGCGCTAAGAAGGCAGGTGGCGCCAAGGGACTTGCCAAGGGCAAAGGGGTGGACTCTTGGGTTACAGGGGGGGGGGTTGGGCTTCTTGTAGCGGGAGGCAGCCTCTAGAGCCTTGTAGGTACCTAACTGTATGGAGTAATTAGTAGTTCGTGAGCAACCTCTTAGGCGCGCATTTTGCTGACGGGAATACAGAGTACAGGGGGGGGGGTGTTTATTGGACAACCGAAAAGTCCAGCCGCCCATACTTACGCCGTATTTTCCGTTCACCTTCCCACACACACACACACAAACACACACATCACACTTCAACTTCCCCAGCTCGACCCTTATGGACCTTTTTTTCCCTTCGAGTCCAAACACTTGTCGACACGACCCCTGACACATGAGACCCTTTTGCTGCAAACCAGTGGGAAAGCCCGAAGAGACAAGACCAACCAGCCCAGACGCAACCTACCTTGCACTGCCCTGCCAGATGACAAAAGGACGGAACCGATTTCACTTTTTCCAAATGCTGTCCAGCCAAGCCTCGAGTCCTAGGCAAAAACCGCAGTCAGCCAAGACCTTCACTTTTACTCGAGCAAATCCTTTTTACGAGTACAAGTAGTCATTTTACGAGCCCAGAGCAGGGCTTACGAGACCAGCTGACAGCTCTATTACCTAGCAGCAGAAGCGAGAAGTGGATTGACCTCGGGACAGCAAGTGCCGATGAAAGTTCGTGTCGGTCAGGAAGGCAATGCTTGATTGCTGCTTGGCTTGGGTTTATTTTGATCCGATCCTTTTTTTTTCTTCTCTCTTTTTTCGGCTTATCTCTGTCCCCAGCGCTCGCTTGTCCGGCTCACGCTCGGTTCAGAAACATGCCATTGTTGATCCGCGATACGAAGATCAGCATGTTTACTGTACCATTGACATGCTGATCTGTAAGTAGGGACTCCCTACTTTCATTCGTGTACTCCGTACATACGTACCTTAATACTTGGCACACAAACTCGTCGTCTGCTGCGCGTCGTACAGCAGACTCTGAGCCGCCTCTCCGTTGCTCCGGCGTTCAGCCACCCACATACTCCGTACCCGCTACATCAACTGGCAGGAATCGGCTGCTGCTGCATCTGCTGCATCCTGCTGTGTACCTTGAGTTAATTAACTTCTCCAGATACTACTTTGTCAAGATCTACATAGGGCTAGTCCTGCCGTTTGAAGTTGCGTCTCATTGCCCCAGATGCCACAAACGTCGAGGTAACCTTCTGTTCCCGGCACGCCCAAGCCCAAGGAGGCAATCGCCGACAGTTCGAACCCTCCAGTGACTTGTCAAGGCCGCTAGTCAATGCGCTGGCGGATTTTCCAGGGACCCCAGAAAAAATGCCCCGAGTGGGATGGACCCGCCAAGAAGATCGATACCATGTTGATGGCCTCTTGATACACCTGGGGGCTGTCGTGAAACAGGGGATCCATCTCTGCGTCGTGACACAGTACACGATACTGTTGCAACGGAGATTCTTTTTTCCAAACTTAAAAATGTCTTCATCTCAACAAAGATCGAGTGTCTTCCCGTTGGCGAGAAGAACTTCGTCATCGTTTCTCTCCCTCTCTCGGGAATCGGCGCCGGGGCCCTGGCCAACCTAGCTCCGATAACAGAAATGACCCTCTCGTATCGTGTGGGGGCAGTCCCGTCCATGACAGAGGGAAAGAGAAAGTGAGAGAGCGAGAGAGCGCGAGAGAGCAAAGACCCTTCCTTGGCTTTTAGGAGCCTGGTCCTTGGCAGAGCAGTGTACTTTCTTTGATGATACGAGATCCCTCCCCGTCCGTGTGCATTACGAGAACGGCAATAACGGAAAAAAACGTGTGCGCACATACGGGGTTGCAAGGTCAGTAGGGCTGAGCAAGGTGGGCGCGGGCATCACCAGACCGCTTATGACGAAGTGAGAAAAAGAAATCAATGCGTCGCGAAATGTGCATGAGAATGCCACCTTTCATCATCGGTCTCGGGTCGAGAACGGCAAAATGTAAAAATACGGAGTGTGGACTATTGACTATGACTTATCGGGGGTGGTTGGTAGCCCTGCGGGGGGAGCTGAAGAAGCTTGCTCGGCCTGAGCCGTCTTTTTTCCATTTCAACGAAGCCAATCTGATAGGGTTGTGGTAGCATGCTTCGTCTGCTCGCTTCTAAATTTAATTCCAGCAAGCCACCACCATCCGCTTTAGAGCTAGGGCCTAGAGGCAGAAAGGGCGACAGCTTGTCTATTGGCGATGGGTGCAAGGCGTTTTAAGACAAGTCTGACCAACTAAGCATCCCGTGGGTCGCGCGTCACCTCTGACGATTGCAAAAGCGACGTTGTGGTCGTCATGAGTCTCGAATATGAGATGTGAGATGGAGAAGAGAGATCTGTTGATTAGGTGGTTGGCGGTTTTAACGCCTTTGCGCGAACAAACTTGAACCTTGTTCCTAGGAGCCCTACCAGCCACGCAACGATCTGCGAGCGCCTGCAGGAAGTGTGCTTTTGCTCTTTTGCGGGAAAAAATGTCAATGGTAGGCTGCCGTCGGCCCAGCGGCCAAAACACCACACCATCACCCACACCATATGCAACCCCCCTCAGACCCCCCCCCCCAGCCAACAGCTACATCCACGAAACGTTCCCTCGGGTATACCACACCATCAGACCATCGAGGTGTGTGTGGCTTATTACAGGCAGATTCAGCACAAGGCTTTCCCGCCCTACCTGTCGCCCGCCTTTTTCTCAGCCACCTATGGTTGCACAGCGTCTGCAATGACATTCACTAGGGCCTAGTGGTCATGAGATCAGACGGCTTTCGACCCTAACCAGTAGTAGGGTCAACATGCGGAGCAGCTGAGGGTGGTGCGCCCAATATGCTTACCAGCCTCCCGGATACTAGCACAGCATCTGGTGGCTTCAGCTCCGTGTCATACAAAAAAGTCCGTCATCGCCAGCGACCCGCAAGGCACAACAAAATCGGTGGTTTGCCAGGAGAGATCGCTTCACGCAAGGACATGCCCAGTTGCTGTGTTTCGTTATCCATCATCGACTTGACTTGACTTGACTTGACTTTAGGCTTTCGCGGCGCATGAGAGACAACTTCTCGCTCAGTGAGGCGCACTGTTTCAGACCTGTTACACCGAGCTTGGTCGAGATAAGGACGCAAGCAGCAGCTAGTTTCAGATCATGTCTCCTTCCCGCTCTCGCTTCCCCCTTTTTCAATCTGTTGGTTTTCTCTGCTCATGTGAAAGGATTACTACGGTAATACTTTCCATGCATGTCTCATCGACATGATTACTTTGTCTAGACGAGCCCGACCAGATGTCGCTCAATCGCTCGGTAGGCTTATCGGGCTCAATATTGCTTGCGACTATTGGCCAGGGGCGTTTTTTTTCTACCTCTGCTGATGTGCAGACCTCGTCAGCTGTCATCTATATGTATCACAAGATATTAATCTAGACGTCTTCTCAGCTGGCGTGTCAGATTGCCTAGATCTGACAATGGGCTTGTGCCTGATAGCTGTAAGGTACTTGTAAGGCTTGGCTGCTACGTCTTGGCCTCATGGCCCTGACACACTTACATTTCTTAGAATCTTCTTTGAACGCTCGGTGAAAGTTAAGCTGACGGCGCATTGCCATTATGCGCATGGTTGATCCCAGCTGGAAAAATCGATGTTCTCGAATTCCTGCCCGATATGGAAGCTGATCATCATTTGCACACCATCTCGCACAATCAAACTAAGATGTTGTTTTGACACTGTGTGTCGAGACAACGAAAAAGCAGCAGAAAAAAATCGTGACATAAAGGGTGATGGAGCTCCACGGTTTTTTTTTTTTTGGGTAGAAGGGATAGAGAGGATTCGGTCTCCCTGAAGATCAAAATCACAAAACTTGGCACTTGACGCGCACTGACATTTACTCCACAGAACTGCAGATCTAATCATCGGAAGTACGGAGTACGGAGTATACAATCTGCTTATTCGTATCGCCAAACTGCCCCGATGTAAAATTAAGAGTTTTTTCTGATAACTGGGTAAACTACAGTAATAGTTCTTCAAGGTGATTGGTGTATATCCGTGACTGCGTTTTTGCTCCCAGGCTTCTACTCGGAAATGTCATGTTTAGAACAACCGAGAGTTTATAGGCTGGAAATACGAATTTTCTTTTTACGACCGTTTGTCAGGGATAATGTGTACTCTCCGTCGTAGCAGGAAGATTATTTTGTCACCTGATAGAGAACCGATGTAGGACTGACTGCCTCATAGTTTGTACATTACAGCTGAGTCTCACTGGTAACAATTTTAAGCTGAGCTGAGTCAATGGCTCTACTGATTTTTGACGTCTGGGGTAAGTTATGCTGTGAATTCTTCCGTCTTCTTCGTCGTAGCGGATGGTTCCTTGAGTTCTCTACGGGAAACCTCCCTAAATGTGCACATGGTTAATTTATAAAAACTAAAAAGTCATCCTTTGCTAGAAAGGTTGGACACAATCCGCCAACAACATTGCCTCTTCCAAGGCCTGTTTCGACTCTGACCAATATATCGTTAGATGGCTTGGGATTCTATCTATATTTGATCTCAAAACTTATCAAAGAATCATAGGTTGTGTTTCTAGACGTTCGGCCGTGGTGTCGACTTAGGGTAATGGTGTTGTATGACGGAACCATGATTCAGGGGTAGTACTTGGACTTGGCGAACAGCTTTCTTTCATTTGTTGTTCCTTACGTTTCTCCCAGCCAAAGCAGAGTGTGAGATAAGCCTTCCTTTCTATGTCTTCTCAGTTAGCACTGCCATCTTCGTATAGCTGAGCCCGCTCAAGACCTTGTTGTGCCGTAGTGTTTTTCCTGTTTGCTGCTGTGGTGTGAAGCGGTTGGTTTTTTTTCAAGCTGACACTAGTTCATAATGACGTCTTGAAATTTCGTCTCGGCGTTCACGAGGCTTGGAAGGCAAGGGAAAGGAAGAGGGGTTTAGGCATAGGCTGTGAGATTGTGGAATACGAACTCGGCATCTTGGCGTCTACTGGGAAGTTGCGAGATGTCCTGAAGAAAAAGGGGGCGTCATCTTTTGGTGCTTGGAGTTCAATTTCTCTGTCATGCAAGGTTAGCTAACACGAAGCATGCTGATCTTTTCTTTCTTTGCCCTGTTCACTTCGTATTAGCTGTTAATGACTTTTTGTTCTCTTTGTTTTCTTTTTTAGGTCCATTGCACTGCACTGTTGCTTCGATATACTCACTTTGCCGAGGGCTTGGAATACAAACGGCCAGTCTTTGGGCCTTCTTAGAAACTTGGTGCTGTTTCTCCCCCAGGGGTTGAAATCATCTCCAGGCTTATGTTTCCTGTATTCTTCCTTTTTCCAATATTTCCTCTCTCTCTCTCTCTCTCTCTCTCTCTCTGTGCGTGTGTGTCGCATTCGTTTATTGGCCTTTTATGATGGAGCCAAGATTTCAGCTGTCATCACTCAACAACTCGAAACTTTAGTGACAACCTTGTCAAGCTAAGATGGTGGATAGTTTGAAGTAGATCAGATGGAACGGAGTATGAAAAGAACAAACAACCCCAATGATGAGGGAAAAAACATGACTTACTTCGTATTGTGTGAAGCAAGGGCTTCCTTAGCTTACACCAAATGCCGACATCACGGACCCCCTTTCCCCACGGGCCTTGAACGTGGGCAGGACCCCTACGTACGGAGTACTCTAGCGCTGATGGGCGCTATGACAACCGACCGGCGAATTTGTTCTGTAAGCGACAACCCCCGGCCTTTGCGTTCTAATCGGGCTAGAGGATTGCAGATGCCGCAATCTGTTTCCTCTATTAGAAGTACTCCGTAGGCCAACTTACACGACCACATCTGGTTACTCCGTAGAGACTGCGAGATCGTGAGCTTTCACCACCACAAGGCGAAGCCATCCTGTAACGTTTGACATAGACATCCGCAGGCTACTTTACCGATGTGTATGATAATTGAAAGCTGAAATCGAACCCTATGAAAAAAAAGAAGGAAGTTTTGATGGGCTGCTTGGCGACAGTGAAGATGTTACAAAACCCGTCTTGGAGACCGCCTTGTGATGCCGCTTCTTGGTTAAACTGTGCTGATTGAAATATCACCATTTTCATTCTTGATCGACATGATTACCAAAATCTTACTAAACGGCCTTGTTGGCTCGGTCCTGCTTTCGACTGCTGGCCAATTCACCGCCGCGCGGGATAATGAAGCTCGACCCAGGTCGTTACGCCGAGGCACCCGGGTTAACAAGACGGCCATCGACAATGTCAGAGTCTTTGATGGGGACTCTTTTGGAGCCGCCCGTACTGTCGTGATTGAGAACGGGTTGATCGGCGATGACCCAAGGGGCGCACAGCACATCGACGCCAACGCGTCTTTTCTCCTCCCAGGCCTGATTGATGCCCACTGCCATCCGAGCAACGTGAGCCATCTCGAGGAGCTGACCCGCCACGGGGCCACGACGGGCTTCAGCATGGCGTGCTTCGCCCCGGAGATGTGCACCTCGCTGCAGAACCACTCCGGCCTGGCCGACGTCCACACCTCGTCCGCACCGGCCTCGGCCCCGGGCAGCGCCCACGGCAGGCTGACGGAGACGGTCGACCCGACTCTCCTCATCTACAACGCGAGCCAGGTGCCCGCCTGGACGGACAGGCAGCTCAGGAGCAACCCCGACTACGTCAAGCTCGTCGCCGAGGTCCCGGGCCTCTCTCAGGAGATCCTCGGCGACCTCGTAGACGCGGCGCACGACAGGGGGAAGCAGGTCGCCATCCACGCCGCCTCGCACGCGGCCCTCGAGCAGGCCATCGGCGCCAACGGCGATCACATCCATCACTCGACCCTGGACAGGAGGATGACGAGGCAGATGGCCTGCGCGATGAAGCGGCAGGGCCAGACTCTGACGCCGACCCTCACCATGATGCGCAACGCGGCCGCCAACATGCCCCAAGACAACAGCTACGAGGAGGCCAAGCAGACCGTCGTCACGGCGCACGAGGAAGGGATCCCGATCCTGGTAGGGACGGACGCGAACACGCAGCCTGGCGTCCCCGCGGCCGTGTACTTTGGCGTCAGCGTGCACGACGAGCTGGACAACTTGGTCGAGGCGGGGCTGTCCAACCTCGAGGCTCTACGGGCTGCCACCGTCCTCCCCGCGCGGCACTTTGGGTTCGAGGATCGGGGCGTCATCGAGCCCGGGAAGCGGGCTGATCTCTTGCTGGTCGGTGGCGATCCCCTCGATGATGTTAGGAATACTCGAAAGGTTCAGAGGGTTTGGGTTGCTGGCGTTGAGTATTCTGGGCCTCTTTTTGAGTGACGGGTGATCGGAAGGATGGAAGGGACTTGGACCGTATTTCAAGCTGGATTTTCCAAAGTATGGAAGCAAAGTTTTTGGCTTGTCTCGGGGACGCTCTTACATGACCGGTTGTCGCTGTTTTTATACGCTGTATTATACGGAATACGACTGAGCTAGCATATCAACGTATCGAAACCAAAATATGGGATCGCTGATGGTGAAAAGAGGTGAGTGTTCCTAAGGAGATGATATTTCGTGACTCTGTTCAGGGCAGGAGCCAACGCCAACGCTGAAAACGAGGGAAGGAGGGGCAAAGAATGCTTATGCATGCCGTCTTATCTCATGATGATAAAATTTCGAGAAAAAGAAGAAGAAAAAAAAGACTTTACTTTTACATCCGGTCATCTCTTTTCTCATGCCATCGACCTCATTTGAGTTTGAATGATAAGAGCAGAAGACAAATATGGCGCTCTTCTTCGACGGGCTGCGCAAAATCCCTTGGGATGCAATAGCCTGGTTCCTAATAATTAAATCTATTTGTTACACCATGATGATGAGACTTGATAGCTGTTGAAAACTTTGATCTGCTAAGTTTTGTTCGGTCTGACTGATTGTTATTTGAGTTTGAAAGCCATTTGGGTATATATGGTTCGATTGTGTTGCGAGGCTGAAGCCTCGGATTGTGTTTGAAAAAGACTGGGCCTCATGGCTTTGCGCTTATTGCGTCGGGATTCGGAGGAAAAAAGAAATCTATTTGTAGATTCATCAAAACATACTCAGCTGAGCTGAAATCCACGGCTTTCGGCATCAGTACAAACGCATTGGAGTCTTTGCGCCTCAAAGAATGGTCGTGTCCGAGAGGTCATCGAGAAGGGTAGCAATTACAGACTCTGACCAATATGGTGGCTGATATCTTACATGACCTAGAGGGGGGAAGATCATCGTCTTTTTAAAAGGGGTTCGTTCTGTAACGGCAATGATTTGGCATAGGCGATATCATAATAATATATAGTGAAAGGCAAAGTTTGGAGTACACTGATGATATTCGGGTCTCCTATTGTCTGATTATGTACAGAATTGGTCATTATCTGAGTTTCATTCTTGTCCCCTGGCGCCGTCATCAAAATCATTCCCGAACAGCAACTATCGTATCTACCATTGTACCTATACCCATTACACACTTAGGTTGGCAATCACGTCCCATCCTTAGCAATCAAGGTACAGCGGTTCACCAGCAGAGCCAGCTGCGTGGAGCATCATCTCCATGAATCCGGCACCGACCTGCCTGACGTTGCGATGATACTCGGAAGCACTGGGGTAAAAGGGGCAGCTGGGGAATGATGTGCTGGGAGCGCCAAACTCCATAGTCAGGCCAAACATCCTGCTGGCGCCGCAGCTCACGCCACCGTAGTAGCGACCCATGGCATAGTCGTTACTAGCTCCCGAGGTAGGGTACAGGCCAACGGCGTGGTGGCTTTCGTACTGAGCACCGCCCGAGGCGAGCATAGATGCGACCATGGAATCGGTCACTTTTTTCTCGATATCAAGATCCTCTGCGGTCAAGTACTCCTTGTAACGAGCATCGGCAGGGTCGGGGGCGCCCACGAGACCACGCTTGCCGTCAAAGGCAGGGTTGGCAAAGTTCTCCTCGGGGTTCTCGGTAGAGGTATCGTCGTCACCCCAGGCGTACAGGATGCTGGGGCCGTACGAGTGCAGGTCCATGAACCAGGTCATGCTCGGATAGCGGTCGACAGCCCAAACGACGGCCTTGGTCTCGGGCTCAGAGGCCGGAGCGGTGCCGCAGAAAGTCTCGCTTCGAGGATCGTTGGAGGCGGGGCTGGCGTTGGGGTGAAACGATTTCTTGAAGTCCCAGACAAAATCGTAGTTTCGGTTCAGATCGATGCCAATATCCCTTCCGTCTGCAGCGCCAACAGCAGACTTGGAATTTCGGTTCTTGCGCCAGCATGAGTTGGTCTTCTGATCGTGAGCGACACCATCGGGGTTTGCCAGAGGGAGGACGACGACGCCAGCTGAAAGCGCCGTCTCGACCTGCTTGGAGGTGTAGCTCTTGCCGCCGTACTTGACACCAGTACCGGCCTTTTTCGCAGCCAGAAGATCAGCGAGGAAGTATATTACATTGTCCGGGCCACCACGCTCACGCGCGTGAAGGCCGCTCATGATGAACACTCTGGGGTTCTCGCCAACAGCGGCGACGGTCAACCATCTACCCTCATAGGTCTCGAACGGAGCCTTGAAGAGCTCGACTTGATCGGAGAAGCCCTTCTCGAGGCCCTTTAGGGCGGACCTGACCTCCTTGACCGAGAGGATGGACTCGAGATCACGGTCCTTGACACCAAGACCGACAGGCGTGACGCGGCCGCCAGAGAACCGGTCGCCGGTTCCGATGGGAAATGTGTTGGAAGTCTGGCGAGAGTAGACCTCGACGTATTCGGATCGCTTGCCAGTGACGGCGAATTCGAGATCAGCCTCACGCTCCGTCTCAAGGAGACGGGCGCTGACTGTACAAGTCAGGCCAAGGGCGGCGGCGACAGCTAGAAACTTCATGGCGGGCGTGGTTGCAACCGCCAGCTTGTCGGAGCGGTTGTGGTGGTTCTTGCCTTGTTATGTGATCTGGCCACGTGGCTTTTGATTCGTCATGGGTCATGATGTATTGTGGGAAACAAAGAAAAGAAACTTTAGTTGTTGTAGATGTCGTATTACGTGTGCGCGCCTTGATGGTCTAGATAGAGTTGTGCGCCTTGATGATTTCCATAAAGTTTGGAGTGAGCACGTGTGCCCTCATCCTTCAAGGTTCATGTCAAACCTTGGATGCCTAATCGTAAGTTTGAGATATAAAAACCCCGCGCGCTACCTACCTTTGTCTATTCTGGCTCGCTCCTTCCTCAACTACCTGCCATACACCGACTACTACTACTTCTACTACTACTAGTACTACTGCCACCACTACCCTAGCACGAACTCTACATCTTTCATCATGCCTTCCAAGACCCCTACAGTAACGCCTTCCGAAACTCCTACAGCAACAACGGCTTCCAACAACAAAAGTCAACATCCGCCATCGTACACAGTTAGTCAAGAGTCCACCACCAAACCATCCCAGAAGGTTGTGCGAGTATGGGACGACATTGAGACACTATGGGATCGGGATTATGGCAAGGAAGACGTGGTCAAGAACATGCTAACTCGGCCAAATGTCGTGTTTGAGTACCGTTCTAAAGACCAAGATGATGCAAGCCGTCTGCGCCGGCTTTTACAACCCCGCAAGGCCCTGCCAGAGTGGCAAGCTATCTTAAGGGTTCGGACAAGGAATCTTCCCCGCCTCATGAAGTCTGGATTCCGTTGGTCGTCGGTCAACGTGGCGTCGGGGTTTGACCTGATGTACGTGCCCGGAGACAAGGGTCGCTACAGGCCCGAGGGGCTAAACGAATGCTACAAGTACCACCGTTCCTTCTGGATGCAGCAAGCCGTCGGTCGAAATCCCGAGTGGGCAGGTCGCCTTCACGTTTATAGCAAAGAAGCATCAACAGCTCTCGACTTTGACGTGGACTGCCTCACTTTGGATCTGCTCACTTCGGTACACTGCTACAATTTCAGCAATCACAAGGTCTATCACTTCGACAAGTTGGGTGAACACCCACCTTACAACATGATTTATCCCGGGATGCCTCTAGATGGATCGTGGCCCTGGCCTAGAGCGGAAGATGGCGAAGAAGGGGAGGCCGGAGATGAGGCAGGAACATGTTGCCTGAAGAGGAATTAGTTAGCCCCGGCATATGCGGATTTCTTTGACGGGGTGGGTTGTTATCATGGGACGGTACCTACGCGGGTGTCCTTACGGAGTATTGTTTTAGATATTAAACTCTGCTAATTCGCTACTTCCAACTAAGCACATTATCTAAAATCTTGTTGATGTGACCCAACATGACGCATTTCTCTGGAGCTTTTCTAAGGTGGAAGAAAAAGCGTGATTCTGCCTTAATCCTATTAGCTTGGACGAAAAACAAGAGCTAAGAGACGCCAAGAGATACGTACAACCATCCTCATTATTACCTATGTAGCAAAAAAGGTACTTGGTCACACGATATAGCCTCAAGCAGACGACGGCAGCCCCATATTGAGCGAATCCCTTGCTCTTCTCGGCGCGTGCGTCGTCTAACATAGATATGGAAAGCGCCTTTTCTCGCGCCGCCTCTTCCTCCTCCATGAGCTGAGCTTTCGACTTGATCATGCCGCGGGCCTTGGATTCTTTCTTCAGGCGCTGGCTACGTGCAATAGATGATTCCTTTGCTAGCGCCGGGTTCTCAAAGGTCATATTCACGTAAGCATCCTCATCTTGTTCTTCTCCAAGCGCGCCTCCCGCACCGCCGTTCACCTGGGCGGACGACATTGAATATTCCGCGGATCACAGGAAGTTTAAAAAATTGAGGAGTTGGTGCTTGAGTCTGTATTCGTAATTAAGCGAAGCGAAGCTGAGCTCGAGGAGGTACCGAAGGGAAAGACGAGAGCGGCTTCCGCGGGCCATGCCATGGAAACAGACAAGCTTTATACGGGCCGTTGAACGCGACTGCCAGGCCTTCCCTGGTGAATTGATTCATCCGAAGCTTCAGCCTCGCAACGTAAAATGCATTCTAAACTCTAAAACAGCCAATAAAAGGCAACAGGATCACGGAACCTAGTATAGAAAAAGACAAGCTTTGTATGGGACGTTGAGCGCGACTGCCAAGCCTTCGTTCTGATGAATTAATTTATCCGAGGCTCCAGCCCCGAAACTCAGTCAGCCAACTTACACTCCAGTTGGTTTCAAGCTCAACAGCCACGAATCAAACGAATATAACTACAGAAGAATGCACAAGAAAGAATACAGTAAAGTATAGGTTAGAGACTATAGTAGAATATATAATATAATATCTTATAGAGTATACAATATAATATATAGTAGGATATGCAATATAATATCTAGCAGGTTATGCAATATAATATATTATAGAATATAGAATATAATATATAGTAGAATATAAAATATAATATCTAGTAGGATATACAATACAATATCCAGTAGAATATCCAGTAGAATATACGACAGTTGATATATTCTCAGCACAGCCGTGGACACAGAGCACAGAGTCAATCGGCCAGGTAAACACCCAAATGGCGTAACTGCATTTTGATCTACAGTTTTTCCGATTCAAACTCAAAATACAAACGGCATACAATTTGACGAAAGTTTAACGGAACGATTGAGAGATGGCAGCCACGCGCTTCGGTTCCTTCCCTCAATTCCATGTTTACGCATGTTGTCCAAGTTTCCATGGAACATAAATAGCATCCCTCGCCCCGACCTTTTTCATTTTCTTTTCTTCCCTTCTTCCTCATCGAATCCCAGTCGTCGCCTTTCTTGCCTGCTTTTAGAGACCATGGCGGACGAGGCAATGACTTGGGACAAGATCCTTACCCTCGTTCTCGTTGTCTGGGCGACGATTGCCACCACCGTGTCGGCAGTTGTCGCTGTCTTAGAGTCCCGTCACAACTCACAACGCCGCCGAGGGAGGGGACTCGAAGGCTGGTCCCCGGTCCGCGCCTAGGTGGCGGGCCGCCGGTCGGCGAACTCCAACCGAGGTGAGAGACGGCAGCGAGAAGGAGTCGCTGACAACTCTCGGAATCCCCCTTCGCCTGGGCAGCAGAGCGAGCCTGGTCCGCGGCCCTCTGCTCCTGGAGTTGGTGAGGGAACGCCCGGAGCAGCTTCTCAGAGAACTGAAGGTGGTGACGAGGATGTTGTGAGTGACGGGCAAGGTCTGGGCGGTGTCGTTGAGCGTGGACCCCGCTCTTCGTCGCGCGACCCTTTACCGAGCCTCGATCGAGCTCCATCCGATGACTCCCTCATGAAGTTACCGAGTTGGGTACCTCTACAATCCGTGGGTCTCAGACCCTAGCCTTGGCCGTCCCAACCTTGGCTGCTAACTTATTTCCTATGTTTTTTTGTTTTGTGAGTTTCCCTCCCCCCCAGCGTTGTTTGAGCGTGTGCTATCTTTTTTTCTAGCGCCATTCCAGTAGGGCCTAATAATTACTGGGGGTGGGAGGGTGTAGGCCCCAGCAGACTTGCTTGTACCTCATCGCGGTTGCTGGGTCTAGTAGCCTCTTGTCAGGTGAAGCCAAAACAAGCATCGACATCGACACGAAAGAAGACGGAGTGATGGATATGGCAGATGGATATGGCAGATGGATATGGCAGATGGACGTGGTGGAGGATGGACGTGGCGGTAGATGGATGTAATTGTGTATGGATATGGCGGATGGATATGATGGTAGATGGACATGATCGAAGATGGATATGGTGGGATTTGATATGGCGGTAGATGGATGTGGTAGTGGTTGTATGTTGTATGTATCGACACGGATGAAACCTAAATCCAAACCCGCATCTCCAAACCCGCACACGCAACCTCAACCCCGTACAGAGACGTTGACAAATAACCCAACCCATCGACCCATCAACTCATGAACCCATAACCTAGACACCATAAAACCCCCTTTTTGAAATCGCCATAATCTTTCCCCTTCACATCCGCCGATAAAGCACAAACATAAAAAACGCCTTTCTCCCGAAATCCGGCCTACCAAAAGAAAAAAACGTGGTTGAGACGACGATGGATAAGAGTAAATAAAGAAACCCCGCCAAACCCAATCTCGAAATCCGTACTCCGTACTCCGTACCTCGGCTGTTTCCACGCTAACATCCAACGGCCACGCGCGCGCAACTTATCAATCGGCCGGTCCAAAGGCGGTCGCACCGAAAGGACCGAAGTGGGGAGCACCCAACGAGAACCGAAGCTGACAGAAAGAACTAGAGCTGAGCTAAACTATATCCAGAGACATTGTTTTTTTGTCAGGCTTGCGCTTACACAGCCTTATTACCGGGTCGGACAGTTGCGAAAAGCAAGCAGGAAAAAAAAAATGCCATGGCAGAATTTCCTGGATACTCAGATTTACAACGTAAAAACCATCATGATGGGGGGCGCGTCCTTTGTTTAAAAAGCCCGAGGGTTCGCGCACAAAAAGGGTTTGCTGACGGGAAGGAGGAAAAAGAATGAAGAGTCAAAATATCTTTATTTCATAATCTTTAAATTTCAAATTTCTTTTATTTGATTTTTGGACAAGAATTTTCTGCATCGCTACAACGTGGTATAGGAAATCAAAGAAATAGGGGTCCATCTTATTTATTTTCTCTCTTCACCGACCGGACATGTTTTTGTTCACCACTTCCACGAGGTGTTGCACTGCGCTCACCCGCCGCACCCTAATGCAACAACAACAAACTCTATCATTACCCGCCACATGCCTCCTATCCCAAACATCATCATCAACACCCTCACGTGCCACCACCCCACTCCACCATGCCCGCACGCAACAACAACAACAACAACAAGTTCGCCACAGCTCGCATTCCCCCATGGGATCGGCCCCCGTCAATGCCCGCAAAAAGGTCACCATCAACACCCTGCGCTCGCTTCACCGCAAGGGTGAGCCCATCACCGTCATGACTGCCCACGACTTCCCCAGCGGGCACGTGGCCGACCACGCCGGCATGGACATGATCCTCGTCGGAGACAGCCTCGCCATGGTGGCCTTGGGCATGGAGGATACGAGCGAGGTCATGCTCGAGGAGATGCTCCTCCACTGTCGCTCCGTTGCGCGAGCGACCAAGTCGGCCTTTACCGTAAGCTTTTTTTTTCCCTATCCTCCTTTTTTACAGCGCATCATCTAACAGAAGACAAGGTTGGCGACCTTCCCATGGGTACATATGAAATCTCCCCAGAGCAGGCCCTGTCCACGGCCATCCGCTTCATCAAGGAAGGCCGTGTGCAGAGCGTCAAGCTCGAAGGCGGCAAGGATATGGCCCCGACGATCCACAAGCTCACGACGGCAGGCATCCCCGTCCTCGGCCACGTCGGCCTCACTCCCCAGCGCCAAAACGCCCTCGGCGGCTTCCGCGTCCAGGGCAAGACGTGCAACGGCGCCCTGCGCATCCTCGAGGACGCCCTCGAGGTGCAGGCGGCCGGCTGCTACGCCGTCGTCCTCGAGGCCGTCCCCGCCGAGGTCGCCGCCGTCATCACGCAGGCGCTCAGCATCCCCACCATCGGCATCGGCGCCGGCAACGGCTGCTCGGGCCAGGTCCTCGTGCAGGTCGACATGACGGGCAACTTTCCCCCCGGTCGCTTCCTCCCCAAGTTTGTCAAGCAGTATGGCGACGTCTGGGGCGAGGCCATGAGGGCCATCGAGGCCTACCGCGACGATGTCAAGAGCAGGGCCTACCCCGCGCCGGAGCACACGTATCCGGTGCCGAGGGAAGAGTTGGAGGCGTTTGTAGAAGCTGTCAAGAAGCTGTGATGATTTTTGATTTCATGGCATGCGAGCGTATGCATGTATAGCGCTTTTTCCTCCTTCATTCCGCTGTCGCATATGAAGGGTCGTTTTTCTTTTTCCTTTCCCTGTCTTGTATATAAAATTACGATAGACGTATATAGCTGCCGCAGCAAAGGTTTGGGCGAAATCTCAACCAATGCCAGAGTCATAGATTAACCAAAAGCCGGAGTCATAGAATAAGAAATAATGAGCTGATCCTGTCCGCTCTTAAAGCACTACCCCCCAGATCATCAGCACAAACAAATCTCTCTCTACCCGTGCACGTTTCCCAAATGCCTTCTTCCTCTTTACTCACCTGGTGAAGATTCCCAACCACCTCATCCAAAGAAGGAGCAAAAGCGCTATTGACATAGAGAAAAACGCTGTCCGCGTCCCGGCACCGGAGCTTCTTCCTAAGGTACCGCACCACCTCCTCGAACCTCCTCGCCGAGCTAATCTTGCACACGTCCTGTGCCAGCGAGGGGGCGTTGCCGACGGGCTTGAACTTGACCACTACCTTTTCCGAGGGGAAGCGGCCGGCGGACGACAGGGCGGCCGTCGCGTCGCGGGGGAGGTCCTGCAGCATGGCCGAGGCGCTCATCGTCAGTGGGAGCTCGGGGGATGCGCTGCCGGCTGAGCCTGATGGGGACTCTATGGGGGCTGGGGAGTCTGCCATTGTTTGGTTTGGTTGGAGATGTTTCTTTTTTCTAGAGGTTTGTTTTTGATGAGCTTTTGTGTAAAAGTCTTTTAGCTGTTGATTGAATTGGCTGTGGTGGTGGTTATGCTGTAAAGTGCGAGGTTGATGAATGTGAGATTGATGACTGTGCTGTTCTTGACCCGTCGGGTGCTGATGACAGTCTGTCGCACAGTAAATACACAGTGCTCACCGGCAAGGCTTGCGCCTTTCTCACTCATCAACACAGTACGAATGCACAATGACTTCAATATTCGTGATTTTAATTTGAAGTTGCTCGATCTGTTATTACATCAGAATTACATGTAATCTAGCCATGGAAACAAGACTAGAAATCGTTGTGGCCTCTAAAAGCAACGAATTGTCGTCCTGGACGCCTCCAACTCTCAATGTCTTTCCAGATATAGTCTACCATCTACCTGTACTTACATCCCCCCGGTATTGTACATGCTTTTGTCTATAGTTTCTTGAGATGTTCACACAGTTTTGAGAATTCGGCCTCGGATGTCGGTCCTGCTTGGGGCGATTCTAGTCTCTCCATTACAGCATCCATCAACCCGCCGTCGCAGAGGCTCTCGTACACCATGCTGACCCAGCTACCGATAGTCTTCTTGCCGTCCGTCGGCTTTCCCTTGCGCGCGTTGTACAGAGGATCGTCGTCGAGACCGCAGTGCAGCGGTACGTTGAGGACCTGTCGCACCCAGGTGTAGAGCGGTGCGGTGCCGTCGCCGAGCTGGGTGGCTACATCGGACGGACGGACGGCAAGGTTGGGGTAGAAGATGGATGAGGCGGCTTCATCTAGGACGACTGAGAAGTGCGACTTGAAGGCGGCGAGCTGCGCTACAGTGCAGTCAATGTTGTTGCTGGCCAGGAAGTCGGTGACTGGCCCTACGACAGCTTCCACGACGTGAGGGATGCGCTCCCTCCATGAGCCTGCGTTCCAGTGGCGCCAAGTATCCTCGACGGTTGGCATGAGCTTGTCGGCGAGCTTCTCCAATTCCAGAGCATTCAAGCCTAGACCGTGCAAGGCACCCTTATCTGAGCCATCGCGCAGCACCTTTTGGTCCATAGTCTTGAAGAATAACTTGTGGGACGCCCGCAGATCAACCGCCTGGCAAGACACGTAGAGATGGCAGGCGCACATGTGCCTGAGAATGTCCATGGCCTCGATGGTTCTCCTTGCCGACAGCAAGGCGAGCGAGTTGATGCCCTGGTTGTGCATCTCGGCCGACATGACGTGGGATGAGACGGGGTGCGCCAGAGCGGCGAGCTCTGACATGTACGCCGCTATGTTGACGTCAATGCCCTTCATGGTGAAGTTTTCCTTATCCGAGGCATTCAAGTTGGCCTCGAGGCCGACGTTGGTCGCAGGATGGATCATCTCGGTGACTTGGGAGAAGAGCATGCGGCCAATCATCTGCAGCGCCAACCTCGTCTTGTCCATGGCGGACGTGACTACCACCGCCTGAAAGTTGCCTCCCGAGAATACATCCCCCATAGCCTTGCCGTTGGGTCCATCGGCCGAAGCATCGACAAGGGGGTTGTCAGACGTCGAGTTCAGCTCCACCTCCAGCTGTCTCTGAGCCAGCAAAAGATCCTCTAGATAAGGTCCAATCCACTGCGGGCTTGTGCGTGTTGAATAGCGATCCTGCCAGAGGCCGTCACCCTTGAGCCTCCGGCTCTCTAGGCCAACCACAAACTCTGAACCGTGCAGTGCCCGACGGATGTTGTTGGCAGCCTCAACCTGACCAGGGTGCGGTCTTGCCGCGTGGATGAATGGCTGTGCCCACTCGACGTTTCCGTCCATTGCTTCGCTCGCAAATGCGGTGAGAAGTTGTGCCAAATAGGCTAGCTGTTGTGAATTGTACAGGACCAAACTGCCGAGTGATACGGATGGAGCAGTCCCGTTGATGAGGCCCAGACCCTCCTTAGGACCCAAGCCCTCTGATGCCAGGCCATGGCTCTTGAGTGCCTCTGGTGCCGGAACGACCTTGGCGTCCTTGCCTTTGCCAACCTGGACGAATATGTCGGGGTTACCGGTCAAGGCGCCAGCGATATAACTCATGGGCATCAAATCGCCAGATGCGGAGATGGTTCCCCTGAGAGGCACCATGGGCACAATATCCTTCCTGACCATTTCCACCAGCAGCTCGAGCACCTGCAACCTGATGGCGCTGTGGCCCCTCATGTTCTGATTCGCCCTGGCCAGCATGGCGCCCCGAACCCAGTCCGGGGGCATGACGTGCCCCGCATCCCTACCCTCGTTGTCCCGGAAGTCCTTGTCCTTTTGCGTGATGATGGCCGACTGCGTGTGCTGCAGCAGCCCGATCTGCAGATCGAGCAGGTCATTGGTCCTGGCGTCGGCGCTGCCCCCGAACCCGGTGTTGACGCCGTAGACGACGTAGTCATCGCCCAGGTACGCGCCAAGGGCCTCGACGCTGCGCTCCAGGCGGCGAGCGAGTTCCTTGTCATTGCTAATGGTGGGCTGGACGCCGTACCGGGCCACGGCCACGAGGGAGGCAATGTCAAGGCTATCGCCGTCCAGGACAATCTTGGACTTTCCCGATTTGAGGTCCTGCAGGCGGCGCCAGATACCAACGGTGGCGCTCGAATGAGCTGCGGGCTTCTGGCCGGTCATGTTTTGATGCTGTTGGGGTGTAGTCGTAGTATCGTGGGCGAAACAATAAATGCACAAAACGTTCCAGGCCCAAAAGGTGGGGGAGGGGTTCAAAGGATGTTTAAGTACGTTTAAGTACTCAATACCCGCCTAAATCCAACCGCATAGATAATAGCTTCCAGCTCATATATCTCTCAGAATTAGAAGGATTAAGTGGATGTGCCGATAGAAGGAACGGAAAGCTGAAACTTTTGATAGATAAGGCGGTGAAGATCGGCTGCCAGTAAACGATAGGCAAGGCAGTGAGTGGTGTGTGGTTTGTCTTACAAAAACTTTTCGGGTCGTCGGCGCTCCCCTGGATGAAGATCAACAGTGACAGGCACCTACCTACCTTATCAAGCAGCTGCTCGCCCCTCTTGTTCGCATGTGTGACCCTGTTCCTTGCAGTGGCGGGTTCCTTCGGTGGAAGCCTTTGACAGATTGGCTTTATCTCGTGATGGCCTCTTCTTTTCTGCTTTACTAAGAAATCTATGCAATTGACATTGGGATTGGCAACAAAGATTTAGGATATAGTCCTCCTGGGATATTTCCAGAAGGAAGAGGAAGAAAAAGAAGAGAAACGAAAATCCAGGGTAGGAAATACCCTCGAAGGCGAACATCGGACTTGTCGGGTCGCTCCTGCGAATCATCAACTCGCGCTACTCCAGCCCATCCGCGGTGATACCGCAGCAAATTGAACCTAAATCCTTCGTACTAGCACTCACTAGGAATAGCATTAAAACGAACGGCAAACGGGTGCTCTTGTTCACGTTTCCACTAGATATAGGAATCAGGTTTTAAGCACTTTTCGTCCTCCGGCGGCCGTGATTTTGGGCAGCTAACAGTCAGCAACGACTTGACGGGATCAAAAGTCATCGGCGGCAGGATTTCATCCTTTATGAATGGCATTTCGCCTTCCACTTCTTTGAAGTAACCATACACAAATGTTGTAGAGAAAAAGAGGGCCAAGCCACGAGAAGCATCTATTCTTAACCCCTGATCTACAGGGTAGTCCATCTTCCACGGACATTGCAGCAATCAGGAGATCGGCATCTTATAGAGAGCTGTATGTATCACAGCATTTGTAGTTATTAGTTACAAAGTAGCTTGCTCGTTGACCTTGGGGCTGAGGCCGTGATAGATAATGAAGCCTGCCTTTCAGCATGAAACCAATCTTATGCTTCACGACTCCCTGTATTTGACCTGGGAGAGTGTACGTTAAATACGGGCAAGAGACACACGTCTAACTCGTATATCATATTTGGGCTGAATATAATCTTTTTTGGCAGCGTACGGACTCTGGTTAATAAAAGTAATGACAGAGATATGCGCTTAGTATTGAGATGCGTATCGCGACAGCCGTAAGGAGAGACGGAATACCACACTTTGTTCCTCGCAGCTTCTGGGAATCCTCTGAGCAAACCACAAGAGGCAAGGAGTCACAACCGTGTGTAAGTTTGAAATCAACCTTGAACCACTAGAATGGCAGTACTACGTTGCCCCCCTTTCACTGACGTTCATCTACACATACACTAAGCAATCAACCCCTGTCAATGTCACATCGTGGGCGGCCATATAACCCAAAAGCCAAGGCTACTACTACCCCATGGGGCTGATCCTTGCATCCGGATGTGACAATCATGTCAATCATGCATGTCTGCTTCATTACTACAAGGGGAGAGTGGAAAATACATATGGAGAGATGAGAGTTATGGCAGTTGGTTCTCAATGGTGCTCGGCCTCCTGGGGACTTCAAGGCGTTTCTGCATGTGTGTCGCGGCCGGCGTTGTCACTGCCCCCCCTTTTCGTACTAACCTGACAGCAAAAGAAGGCTTTCCAAGCCACGCAGTACGCAGTACGGCTATTGACTACGCCATGGGCGAAACTACCGCTTCATTCGGATCCCGCAGACGGAACCCCACTACTCAAGACTTGACCTGGTATGTGATGCGCATGAACTATGGAAAGTATAGAGTACGATGAACTAATCTCATATCACGCTTTACTGTCTTGTGATGATCCACCCCTAACAGTAAAAATGTCAAAGAATGTCGGTCATCTATACCTATAGTACCATGGTCTTTCTATGACAAGACGGCAGATACTGTTGGGCAAATGTTACAATGTCCAAAGTTAGGAGCACATCAAAAAAATCAAGTTCGCAGTAGGATAATGAAGACGGGATTAGAAATACAAATGACTGTAAATGAGTCCTGCCTAGCTAGGACAAACGTCCTCCATGTCTATATGCTAAAAAAAATACATCAAACCAAACATGCCTGTTACATTCTCTTTGAAATGAGTCATCTGATCTCATGTAAAACAACCGACCCAGCTATACAAAGGAAATATCCATTTTTCAAAAGGGCATATTTTACCCTTGATCCGTCTTTGAAAAGCCTAGCATGAGTTGTTTCTCTGATTAGGTCTCCTCGCAGTCCGGAACGTCTTGTTCTCATCAAACCCAACTCCATTCAGCACCTCGGCCTCGACCGCATACTGGTTGGTAAGAGAGTTTGCCCTTCTCGTCAGCTCGTCGCCCTTGCCCCTGACCGCAGTGAAAAGGGTGCCTTGCAAAGGTTTTCCTGGTGGCGGAGCAAAGGCCTGCGGCGACAGGTCCATGCCGGCTTCTTCGACGAGCCACTTCATCATCTGCTCGAAGCTTCGAGGCCTGTCGACGACTACAAAGCTATGGCAGTCACCGAGGATTGCCGCGGCAAGGACGTTCCTGTAATGTCCGTGCTCGATGTGACCGTTCAGACGGGCGCCGTGCTGGACCAGGGACTTGGCTGTTTCTAGCTCGCCCGCGGCAATGGCTCCCAACAGAGCGTTGCCGTAAACCCCAGCTTCTCCCAGCTTGAGCCGGAGGTTGACGTCGGCCCCCTTCTTGATCAAAAACTCCATCGTCTCAATGTTCCCGCACCAGGCGGCCCTGATTAACGGATACCTCGTGGTGCACGTATCAGAGCAAGGCAGCTGCGGATTGGCACCCGCGTTCAGCAGCTCTTCGGACAGGAAGAGCTCCCCAGAGGCTGCATAGCACAAGCCCCGGCAGCCTCTCATGAGTATGTTGGGATCTACGCCCCCGGCCAGAAGCGCCCTCAACGTCTCGGGATGCGACTGTTCCAAGGCAATCTCGAGCGCGAACCCGGGGCCCTTGACCAAGCCTTGGTCAAGCTTCAGGAGCTTTCGGCAAAGGGTAGAACGCTTGTTTTTAGTGGCCACTTCCAAAAGGTTGAGGCCGTTGTAGTTGACGCCGGACGATGGGATGAGTTGTTCCCATCCTGTGCTGATATGTTCGTCGAGACCAAAGGTGCATATGCCAAATGCCACGTTGCCCCAAGGCTCAAAGTCCTGGCTCGTATATGATCGTCGTGAAGGGCGCATACAGTAGATACGGCACCAAATCTGGTATGGCGAGCCAGTACTGTCAGCATCTCCAAGTCCCAAGAAGGTTTCGAGCAACTTCGGGATCCTGGTGCTCTCGGTGGAAGTCTGGTGAACGTAATCTACCCAGGCAGACTCCGCCCACCGCATAAAAGGGTGGTTAACGTGAAGGCAGTCGTCGCCTCCTAGTTGCTCCTGATCCAGAAAGGTTTCCAGAGCATCGTTGGGCTTGGGAAGCTCCAACTTTGAGTAGCAGTCGATCATCGCCTGGAGCAGCACCGCCGTGACATCTTCGGGAGTCTTGCTCAAGTAATCATTTCGGTTTTCTTGGAAATATTCGGCAACTGAAGCGTGCGCAAATCTCCACTTGGACGTCGAGTCTTTGACAACTAGGTTCCGGCAGATGCGTTCCAGATCCGACTCCTTGACCTCGTCCCGTTGCACCAGCTGCTTCTCATCGCTTTCGGAAAATCCCATCCGGATTGCTCCTAGAAGTATCTCGCTGGACAGCGGCATCGGAGCGCAGTAGACCCATTTGACAGCCCGCTCCAAGATCCCTAGGTTGTCGCTCCCGATATCGTTGCAAATCTCGTCGTAGGTGTTGGTGAGACCCTTTGGGAGTTTGCTCAGTCGTGTCCGTACTTCGCCTGCGTCTTCAAGTCCTTTGAGATGCTCCCATTGCAGGTAAGCCCATCTGAATCTGCTTAAAAGTCAGCAACCAATCGACTATGAATTTCGTCCGAGACGCATCATGACTCACATTCCGTTACTCTTGCTCCGTATCGTTCGTACAACCTCTTGCTGAATCTCTGGCGAGACGGACCTCCAGTGCCCATTCTGTATGTGCTTTTCGATCTCGTCCTGAATGTAAGTGGCGATGTCCTCAGTGTTGTTCGTCGCCTCCACCTCGATCAAATCCTGATGGAAGAGGTTGTCTCTGATGTCAACCTCGGGCCTGCTAGATATAAATATCTTGAGGGGCCGCTCGCTTTCGTTGACGAGTGCAAGCAGACCCTCGATCAATACCCGCCTATCCTGCTTCTTGCACTCATCTAGAGCATCGAGAACGAGGGTCGTCCGGGGGTAAGTGTTGATCAGCCTTTTCAGAATGTCCCAGCACTCCTTTTCCCGGAACCCTCTCTTCTCCAGTCTTGCCTTTGTAAAAAGCAGGCGAAGTTCTTTGTGCATCTTGCCCGTGTTGCCTCGAGTAGTCGCCAGTTGCCTGATCAAGCTATGGAGTATCTTCTTCGTGTTCCGGCGATCGCTGACAGCGCGGTAGCAGTAGAAGTAGGCGAAGCCTTCGTGGTGCGTCTCCCTCTTGTGCGTATCGTCCTGTTGTGCCAGCTTATCCACGAGCTCCTCGATGAATTGGTCAATGACCCTCGAGGCCAGGAATGATTTACCTGCTCCAGCTACATGATTAAACAAGGTTAGCACATATGCATCGTATATCCCGGTCAAGGCATGTTCACTTACCGTGGCCCTTCAACCAGAAAATGGAAGACCAGCTCGAGGCCTGCCATTGAACATACTCTGGCTTTTTCAATAACCAGCCGCACGTCCCCTTAGTCCGGCTTCCTGCCTTTTCTGCATGATGTCGGCCAATCTCAATATTGCTGATGTATTCCAGTGTCTTTCGGCATTCCCTGCTGTCCAGAGTCTCGAGGGAGAACTCCACCGATGTGTCGACACGTCTTACCGGCTCTTCAAGCTTCTTCAGCAGTGCGCGCTGCTGAGTCGATAGCTCGTTGTCGCAAGCTTGGACAGCACGAGCGAGGTCGGATTCCCCGTGCAAAACTGTCTTCAAAGCCTCATACCCCTCGTCACCTTCGATGAGGGCTCGAAGGAATTGTTTTCCTTGTCCCTCATCTAGGCGCCCTCGCACGTGGGTCAAGAGGTCAACCACGGATTTGTACAGAGCACCCAGGGCAGTCTTGAGTTCGCCGACACCGCGGGTGTCTGCTTCTTCCTGAAGGTAGACCTCCTCGTGAGTGGATCCTCGTCTCAGTATGTGGAGGGCCTTCTCGGCGCAGCCAAGAATTGCTGCAAAGTCTTCGCAATGCGTGACGTCGGTCTGTAATAGTAGACAAAGGTCAGCTGATATTCTGGGTGTCGATGACTTGATTTAAGTACCTTGATGAGGGCGTTGATGGCCGGCCAAACCACCGAATCCGGGGTAGTGGTGAAGTTATTAGCATTTTCACCGACAATCACCAATAGTCGCTCGACCTTGTTGACATAATCTCTCCATATGATTTCTCGGCCATCGATATCGAGCTTAGGTGACTGGTCTTTATGTCTTTCCTCCAGGCTTTGAACGTAGGCCCTCAGCGCCATGGCCGACTCCTTGCTGAGCTTCTCCGGGCTCGCTTCCTCGCTCTTTCTTCCTTCATTCTGCTTGAGCAGCTCCTGGTAGACCTGCAGCAATGTCGGTGGGTTCTGTGGTTTTTCTTCCGCAATGACGGGCGCCAATGCGTCGACTGTTGAGTCGGTCGATTCGCCGGCGATGACTGGGGAGTGAGGAGCTGACTGAACGGAGTGAACGGTCTCGGTCACACCGAGTTTGTCCTTGTGGGTTCTTAGGGAGGCTGTTCGGGATGGAATTGTAGGTGATGTAGAACGCTTCTTCGGAATGATGCTCAACTTGGTCCTCACAGAAGACCAGAGGCGACCAGTAGAAGGCCGAGTAACACCATCTTTGGTAGCACCTTCCTTGGTAACACCTTCCTTGGTAGTGCCTTCCTTCGGGGATCTGTGAAAGCCCTTCATTTTTATAGACTGCTGATTCAAAGAACAACCAATCTACTACATAACAGGGCTCTTTATATGAAGGGAAAAATAGAGAGAGAAGAGAAGAGAAAAAGAAAAAAAAAACAAGAAGAATGAATGAGCGACAGTTTTATAATTATAGTCACACGAAAATCCCATGTAAATTTCTTTTTCAAATTCCCAAAACCCAAGAAACATGCCACGCAAAGAGAGACCCCCTCCGCAAACCTGCATTGAACTGTGCGGGTTTAGTGGTTACAGCATGGTTCGCGACAAGCGTGTTGGGCTCTGATAGGGTCAATGATGCTCCATTCAGCGCATCGAGTACCTACAGCGCCACGCAGCGTCAGGCCCAGTAGCGCAATTGGGACGAAAGAGACGCCCAACGATGGGGCTGGGGCCGCTGGGCACTGATCCGCGTATGCCAGAGCGCTTGTCCCGGGACAAGTGGTCAATCGAAAACCCCGAATCAACAAATGGGATTCTCAGTCGGCAATAATCTCACGCCAGCACATCAGGCTTCGTAACTTTACCGTCGACCGCGTGGCCTTGAACGTGACCCGCCCATCGTCATTCTTTTCCCTTTCCTACTTATACCCCAGGACCATTTAATACGAGCATGGCGTATGCATGAGTTGCAGCGGTGGCAAAGAAAAAAAAATTAGTTTGATGGGGAAATCAATTGGCGGGAACTCATCATCATATTTCAGTCGTGGGAATGAAAGTCAGTGCTTTGCCTGTATGTCGTTGACCGTATAAGTGGCGGTTTTCGAAAATACTGTAGTAGGAATAGATCGAATAGATCGAAACCAAGACCAGTCCTCCTCCTCGCCTCAGACTCGGTGTAAACCTTTCCTGACCGCTGGGGCCTGGTGTACAGCAGACTATTTAGGTAGGATCAGCATGCATCTACATTGACGGTGGATGTACGGAGTACATTGTGCATGATGTTGAAAAAAGTCTGTTACTCCTTGTTTGGAAAAGAATTGACATGCACAAAAGGCTGATGGACGCAAGGGACCGGACCCCTTTCAACAACAGTGCTGATTTTAATGGTCGATGCCGATGCCGAGGCATTGCGACTTCTCACAACTGGTAGGGGCAAGTAGAGTGAAAGTCGTATCATGATATTTTAATAGTATTGTAACATGAAGGCTATACATACACCACCTAACATGACTATTTACGCCCACTGCGGGGACATGTGCCTCGTAAATACCATTCAAAGGTTCCCCCTTGCTCACAAATTGACCAACGTAGGTCACAGTGTCGCCATGTATTGGCCCGCTGCTGTCCTGCATCCCACTCCGCTGTTACTGTCTCTGCCAAAATCAAGCCAAAAACTGCCTGAATATGAGGACAAAGGAAATATGTGTAGATATATATAGACACAGCCCATGGCCATGAAAAAAAAGGGGGGCGTTTAGGGGTGCATCAAAATACAGCAAAAACAACCGTGCCACTCTGCGCCATTTGCATGCATTATATAAAAGTGAAGTGAATCGAGAAGCTCGTTCGTGGGAATGAAACATTGTGCAGCCAATGCTGCCGCTGGTGACAAGATCGGGTATCCATTAGGGGGACGTGAGCAACAGGGGAGGGCCGTAAACAAGGTGACAGGGGGAGACCAACAAATGGAAAAAGGAAGAGGACATGATTGATCGTAGAGTCGATGATGATTGGTAGCCACATCCAACCCTCAATAAACTGGTACGTCGAGTTCCATAAACTCATGCTTAGGGACACGCTTAAGTTCAGCGAGCAGACTATCCAGCTCAACCCAGTTATCAGGACTCTCGGCGAATTTGCGATGCTGTCTTGAAGCAATGTGCTCGTCAAAGTCACGGAACTTATCCTGGCAGTTCTCGCAGTATCCTGGCTTGAGGTCCTTCTTGCTCTTAAGAGGCTGTGTTTGTGTCTTGTCCACCGTGCCCGTCTTACGTGTCTCTTGAGTGGTCGAAGCAGTACGTGAGGTCGTTCGGGATAGCGTTGCCGGTCGACTTGAGGGCGCTGCAGATGCTTCTGTTGCTTGCCGGGAACTAGCCTGCGAGGCTGGAGCAGTCTTTTGCAGCACCTGTCTCTGTAGGCCGTGAATCTCCCTGCTGGTGCCAGCCTTGACGCCGCTCACACCAGTGGTCGAGGAGATCATTTGGGAGCGAATAGCCGACGTAGCCGCGTTCTTCTGTATGCCCGAGGCAACAGGCTCTCCAGCACACACACGGCCTACGGGAGCCCGGCTGGTAAAAGCGTTCAGAACTCGGGCCTCTCCCTGCTTGGACAATGTGGCCTTTGTCGTATCGAGCTCTTGAGGCGCCACTGTACTCCTACCCCGGCTCTGCCCATCCTCCATTTCAGCCAAAGTGCGTTTGCCAGTGACAGTCTTTGGGGGGAGAGCCTGAGGAGGCTTCATGGCGGCAACGTGATCACGCTTGGCAGCTGCCGCCGCAAGACGAGCCTTCTCTTTTTGCCTTTCTCTTTCCTTTTCTCTTTCGCGATCCTCGTCCATCGCCTTACGCTTTCGAGGAGCGTTATCCTCAACGAATGGGCAGCAACCGTTACCCACGCTGCGAAACTGCGGCCAGTCACCATCAGATTTATTGGCCACCTTGGCGTACTCTCGAACCATGATGGGCTTCTGCTTCTCATCCATATCATAGATGTATATGTAAGGTCCTTTAAAGTAGTGAAGTTCTCTGTTGGAAGCTGTGGGATCACGATCCGAGGGTCCATTGAGTCGTTCGTTCTGAAGCATCTGCGTCAATAGGTGACCTGACTCCTTTACAGCTCCGGTTACGCGGGAGACTCCAGCTCTGCTAGTGGTGGGCTGCTGAGATTCATTTTCGAGCAAAGCATTGACGATGTTGGTGAACTTGTCGAGAGCCCAGATCTTCTTGCCCATATCCCGGGCCTTGTAGAGCACATCATTGTTGCGCGACGTCTTGCTAATACGTAGCGAGTCGTTGAGTTGTTGGGTTTTCGGTTGCACGTGACGGAAGTCAGTGAAGAGCTTCCGCTGGGCCGCCTGAACAGTTACGTTACGGTCGAGGAGTGAAGGATTGATCGTTTTAGGTTGCTCGTCAACAGTGTGGTTCTCCTGCTGCACTTCTTGGGCTTGTGTCTGTTCGCTCGGGACCGGTCGAGTCGTGATGACATGGGTCACTTCATTGGAGAAGAAAGGTTCTTGGCGCTTTGGAAAGGTCAGAATCAAGGGAGGACAGGCAAAAAAAGGGGAAATTTTGACATACAGCACCAAGGTATGCAATCCGCCTGGTTAGTCGGGCTCTAACATCATCCGGAACACTCTCGAAGTAGAAGACCATCTTTGGAAATTTAGCCTTGAAATGGCTTTTCCATGTCTCCTTGTCAATGGCCTCGGCCTGTAAAGGCCTTGCAGCGACGGCGGATCGTGAAGTTGACGCATAATTCCTCGATGTCCTGGTGGGACCATCCCTCTGAACCATTACCTGGGGTCGAGGTACCTTGGCTGGTGATCGTGGACGCTGGGCGCGATTGTCGAGTGCCTGCTTCTTGGGAGGAGGTTGTCCATAAGTCTCTTCCCTCAAGGCGTTAGCCAAGGACCTCTTGGGCTTTGTTCCAGCAGCCAGGGTTGTGCCTGGTGCTCGTAAAGGTGAGTTTGCAGCATTGGTGTTAGTCGTAAGAGGGCCTCGTCTCGATGTCATGACGGAGGTGATGGGCGCCGGAGTTGGCGATAAAGATACGGTTGCCATATAACCTATGCAGTCCACATCCTCCGGAAGGTATTAGAAAAATCAACCACAGCTCAAAGAGAACTTGGTTGAATTTTATTGGCGCTGATCCTGTGATAGAGGGAGGGTTCGTGAGGGGGGGAAGGGATGGTGTAGGTCCTGGAACTAATACTACTTAGTAGTAACAGGCACGCGACGTCAAAGGTTGGACACGTCGAGGACGGACTCGAAGGGGAATAGGTGGCAGGAGGAAGATGAAAAGTTACTGGTAAGGCATTAGTGGTTATTGAGAATGCAATGAAGGTAAGATCGAGCTTAAACACGACCAAGTGACCTCTTCACCAAGCTCTAGAAAAAGAAGGATATAACAATTGGCGTGCGGGAGGAGCAAGTTTGTACGAGATGAGCTGCAGTTTTGGTTGGCGTCTGCCAGGCAAAGCGTCGCGCTTGGCATAACACCGCGAAACCCAATCGGGTTGCAGTTGCCAAAAACACGCTGAAGTTCCACCCTCCCTCCGGCAACCACCAGCCACGGTCCATTGAAACTAGCCACGAAAATCCACCTTTAGCCCTGAGCAGCCACCAACAGGGCACTGAAAATCACCAATCAACGCCAACTCCCCTTCACAAGTCCGCTAATGCACGCTGGAAAAACACGCTGCCACAGCGTTCTTTGCAGGAGGCAACGCGGTGCAGTTCAGTGGGGTCACCGTGCAACACTGCAAACTGCAAACGAGTTCAGCCCTCGCGTGCAGGGCTAGTAGGTTACCTTTGGGTACGTACCGAACAAGCCGGGCTGCCCAGTGACGACAACTTACAGATCTGGAAGTTCTAGAAACCCTTGACCAATTTTTTGACGACATTCACCAACAAAAGAAGTGAAAGTGCGTATTATAACGCAGAACGTGGACATGCCACCCAACACGATGCAACTACAACAATAATAACGACTTTCCACGACTTCAACTCCTTGTATAATGAATACCATGCTGTTATTATTATACCCCTGATTCTTGTACATTATTCCAATTCACTTGCAAATTTCCCTCCCTCCTCCATAAAATGAGAGCCCATCTGCCGCCATTCCGGAGCGTGTCCGCGCTTCCACGAACCCACGCCGTGAGGGTATGCACCACAAACAGAACCCCTTTTCTGTCTCTGTCTCGCTGGACTAGGTGCTCCAAATACCCATTCACGAGCGCTGGGACAAGAGGCATGGCAACAGTTTCAGCTGCCGACCTCAAGTTTGGTCAGCCTGTCTTCGAGACGCACCCGCACATGCTCCAACCAGGTGAATGTAACCAGTGCCCCTCTCCAAGGCGTATCGCTCTCAGCCCTCTTGCTTATACGTCTATTGAGCAGTGACACCTGGGATTTCTGCTCAGGAATACCATGAACGCCGTGCAGCTCTGGCCGACTCCATGACCGAAGGCAGCATTGCTGTTCTCCACGCCGCTCCTTTTCAGTATAAATCGGGCGCCGTCTTCCACCCCTACCGACAAGACTCCAACTTTCTCTACCTCACAGGATGGAACGAGGACAACGCTGTCGCCGTCATTGAAAAGACCGGGCCTGATTTTGGAGACTACCGCTTCCGCATGTTTGTCCAGCGCAAAGACCCTCAAGAAGAACAATGGTCCGGCTACCGTAATGGTGTCCAAGCCGCCGAAGATGTCTTCAACGCAGACGAGGCATTCCCCTTCGACAGCGTCGAATCGACGCTCCCACGAATACTCGAGGCGGCAAAGCTAGTATACACCAACGCACAAGCTCTCAAGAGCTCGACCAATAACTGGCTGTATAAATGGCTCCTTGGTGGGGAGACCAAGGTTATGCAGACCCCCCTGTACCCGGTGATGAACAAGCTGCGAGTCATTAAATCACCTGCAGAGGTGGCCAACATGCGAAAAGCCGGACAGATATCCGGGCGTGCAATCACAGAGGCCATGAAGCGCCCCTGGACCAAGGAAAAGGATCTCCATGCTTTCCTCGATTATCAGTTTACTATCAATGGCTGCGACGGGCCGGCCTACATCCCTGTCGTTGCTGGCGGGGAACGGGGGAACTGCATCCATTATACGGTGAACAATAGCACGTTCAAGGAAGACGAGTTCATTCTGATCGATGCCGGTGGGGAATACGGTACCTACATCACCGATATTTCACGCACGTGGCCGGCTTCTGGCAAGTTCACGGCCGCGCAAAGGGATCTATACGAGGCAGTGTTGAAGGTACAGCGCACCAGCGTATCCCTGTGTCGTGCCGATGCCAACATGTCCCTCGACGACATTCACAACGTCACAGTCCGAGGATTGGTCAACGAATTGCGCAAGATTGGCTTTAGCGTCGACATGGGCAACATCTCAAAGCTGTTCCCACACCATGTCGGCCACTACATCGGTCTTGATGTCCATGACTGCCCCGGTTTCAGCAGGAGAGAAAAGCTTCAGCGCGGACATTGCATCACCATCGAGCCGGGCGTCTATGTACCAGACGATGAAAGGTGGCCGTTACATTTCAGAGGAATGGGTGTGAGGATCGAAGACAGCGTCTGCGTGGACGATAAATCGCCATATATCCTTTCAACTGAGGCTGTCAAAGAGATATCCGATATAGAAGCTTTGCGGGCCTAATAGAGCATTTAGTAGTTTCAGAGAAACAAGAAAAGCAAAGCCCCCCTCACCCCATAGTCTGCTACGCTTACTCTTTGTGCGAAACAAATTGGTTGATGCTCCTTCTCTGCGCGTAGATCCTCGTCACTATGCCTACCGACGTAGATGTCCGATTGGACAAGTATTCCTTTCGTCTCGTTTTTATTGATCTATTTTCCATAAAGTGCATGCACTACTGTATACCCAGTACTATTTGCATCATTCACACAAATCTTCGCGTACGAGGTAGAAACTCCAAGCGTTTCGGAGCTACTACCCTAAGTACATCTCGAGAGCGACACACAACTTGCTAACAACAGGCAGTAATCACAATAAAGGATCGCGGTAGATTATTTGGCTCTCATCTTGCAGTTGGCTACCCCAGAATATATTTGTCATACTCAGCTTATACATTAACGTCTCGTTCCCATCCCTTGAAAACCTATGTACTGATAGTCTATAATAACTCCACACCACATTCCCTGAACATGACATATGCCTTGTTCTTCTTGTCTTTTATGCCAAGTACAGGCAGCCATCAAATATGTTCTATCTCATATTAAAGGTCCAGGTACATGTGAATCTTATAAGATGAGCCTAAAATTAAGCCTAGAATAAATCGGAAGGTCCGTGAACTGCTTTGCACTCTAATCCCATCCTCAACTACACATATGCTGCGAAAAGGCCAGTGTTCCTATGTGTCGAAACTCAATTGGATTCCTGCCCATCCCGCAACGAGTGGGACGTCGCATTGATCTATTCAAAGCATGACTGCCCAATGCATGTAAAAAGAGGCTTATGAGCCTTACTCGAACCGGCTATGAACTACCTGAACTGGCTCAACCCAACATAGAAGAAATTGCAGAGGTGAAAAGGAAGGGCTGATGATTCTTCGATAGGCCTCCCATATGGGGGCTATTCGGGAACCCTCTGCCTCCAGCTGGCTTTTCTTTTTTTCTTCCCCCTACGTGAGGGCTATTATATAATGCTCTCTAATTCGGAAGGCGGTGCAAGCATGTAGAAGAAATACGTATTCATCATAACGACTACGTCACTGTTGAAATCCTAATGTAGTAGCAAACCTGGCAGGAGCCTTCCCCATACTTTCTAGATATTTCGCAAAGCCGCTACGCAACTTTACTCAACCATCGACCGAAATGTCCAGCTTCGCGTACATCTTATATATCCAAGATGCACCTCCAAAATGCGGGTTGACGTGGCGAATCCCTAATCGATGCATTGTCTGACCCCCGCCAAGCCTTGGTGAGGCTTCCACCGAGCCGTACCAATCGGCTTACATTTGATCACAACTTTGACCATCATCATCTACCTAGTCCTTGTGCACACAAGAGGGGGGCGAAGAGAAAGAACGACAAAGACGATACGACAAGATGAGTTTTGGGTTCGGGATCGGCGATTGTTTGGTTGTTATCCAGCTCGCAAACAAGATTCGCAAGCAATTCGTCGACGCGCCCGGCCAGTTCAAGGAAATCTCTCATGAGTATAAAGACCCATTTCTGAGGTCTTGAGCAAGGCTAATAATGCCTGCGCTGCAATCAGAGTCAGGGGTCTATCCATCGTATTGCAAGATGTCGACGTTTTGGCCGCACAAGGCCTCGAGCCTCACCAGGCGGAAAAGCTCAATGAGATCATGAAGGGATGCTATGATGTGCTGCAGCTCCTCGAAACTTCGGTCAGCAAGTATAGCGCACTGAGTCAGATTGGTGGGGGGCTCGAGAAAAAGGCAAAGCGAGTTTGGGACAGACTGAAATGGGAGCCTGAAGATATACGTGAGCTGAGAGCTCGCATCGTCTCCAGTATATCTTTGCTGAATGCCTACCAGATGGGCCTCTCAGGGTGAGTTATCCAAAGACAGCTTCACTGGATGTCTTCACGGTGCTAAAGTTTCATTTATCCAGTCAAGCTTCCGTGGCTATGAAGGCAGGTGTTGATCAGCTTTTACAAAGCCAGTTTGCCGAAGAGAGACAGGCCATCCTCGACTACATCACGACGATCAACTATGAGCCTCAACAATATGACCTTATCCATCGACGGCACGGCAGCACAGGTCAGTGGTTCTTGGACTTTGCAGAGTTTCATAACTGGATACTTTCGGAAAATCAGACACTCTATTGCCATGGCATGCCCGGTGCGGGCAAAACAATCCTCACTTCCATCGCAGTGAAGGAACTCACTGCGAGGTTCGAAGAGAGCCGAGATGTTGCCGTTGCGTATATATACTTCAATTTCAGACGGCAGGATGAGCAGAAACTCGAGGACTTACTCGCAAGCATCTTGAGGCAGATTGCTGCCAGCCACCCAGCTATTCCTGAATACATCAAATTTCTCTACGGGAAATACAAAAACAAAAGGTCCCGACCGCCCATCGACGAGCTTTCCCAGACACTGCAGACCGTGGTAGCTGGATATTTGAAGGCCTTCATTGTTGTCGATGCGCTTGATGAATGCCAAGTGACTGATGACACCCGCGCAAAGTTTCTGTCTGAAATATATCACTTGCAGAATATAAGTACAGTCAATGTTTTGGTTACCTCGAGATCCATTTTCGAAATCATGAAAACAACCCCAAGGTGCAAATACATGGAGATACGGGCGACCGAGGACGACGTGGGCCAGTACTTGGACCGCCGCATGCCTCAGCTGCCATCTTTCGTCAGCCGGAAGCCTGACCTCCAGGCAAATATCAAGGCCAAAATATCCCAAGTCGTAGATGGAATGTTCCTTCTTGCTCAGCTACATTTCGAATCTCTCATTGGGAAGAAGACTGTCAAGGCATTGAAACAAGCTCTGGAAGGCTTATCTTCCGGCACCCAAGCCTACGATTACGCCTATGCGGATGCGATGGAGCGGATCAGGGGACAAGTCGGAGATCAGGAGAGCCTTGCTATCCAGGTCATATCCTGCATCACCTGCGCCAAGAGACCGTTAAACATGTCGGAGCTGCAACATGCACTTGCTGTAGAACCAGGTGAACCGGAGCTTGACGAAGACAACCTCCCAGAGATAGAGGACATGGTGTCCTTATGCGCAGGGCTCGTCACCGTGGACGAGAAAAGTGACATTGTCCGCCTAATTCACTACACGGCGCAGGATTACTTCCAGCGACAAAAGGAGACCTGGTTTGCGAGTATTGAAAATGATTTGGAAAACATCTGCGTCACCTATCTGGCGTTTGATACGCACCAGCCTGGTAACACCTCAGACGAGGAAGGGAAAGCGATACTCAATGATTACCCTCTGTACACATATGCCGCGCAGAATTGGGGGAACCACGCTCGGGAGGCTAGCCTGACGACCGATGAATTGCAGTTTATGCTTCGCTTCTTGGAGGATGATGCTAAAGTCTCCAAATCCACACAAATGATGTTTACAGGCGGGAAGCACTCGAGAAATGATGAAAAAAATCCAAGAGAGATGCTTGGAATGCATATCGCAGCGTACTTTGGCCTCAGGGTCTTGCTTGCAGACTTGGCGAGGAATGGCCACAGCCTAGAGCTCAAGGATGTGTACGGAAGAACGCCGATTTCATGGGCGGCACAACAAGGGCATAGTGATGTAGTTGAGTACCTACTGGATCATGGCGCTGAACTAGAGTCGGAGTCCAAGAGTGGATGGACACCACTGATCTGGGCTTCGTCGTATGGCAGAAACACGGTAGTAAGTCTGCTGATAGAGCGGGGAGCAATGCTAGAACACAAGGATCGTGATGGCCGAACAGCACTCATCTGGGCCTCGCAAAATGGACACGCGGACACAGTGCGCCTACTGATCGAGGCGAATGCTGATTTGGAAAGCGAGTCTTCTAGTGGCCGGACATCACTGTCTTGGGCTGCCACTCGCGGACATTGTGAGGTGGTAAAGGAGCTGCTCGATCACAACGCCAAGCTTGAATGCAGGGACTCGTACCACGGGCGAACGCCGCTCTCCTGGGCGGCAGGAGATGGACACGATGAAGTAGTCAGGCTGCTTATAAATCATGGTGCAGACATGGAATCCCGATGCCCAAGGAGCTGGGCTTCACGGTACAGGTCCGAGGCCTTTCTGAAACTTCTTGAGAAGTTCATGGTAACGGAACAAGACAGCGAGTATGATGGCAAAGACGCACTTCTCCGGGAAATACAACTTGGCAACAACCCATTGAAGAATTTATTGAATGAAGGCGCCGAATTGGAGTGGAACTCTGAGGATGCATTGGCTGTGCAGTTTGGGCACGAGGCAATCAGCGAGTTTAAAGCCGAAAAGGGCTTTGCTGAGTTGGGCATGGTTCGAGACGGGTATAATGGACACACGCCAATATCGTGGCTTGTTCAACATGGGTCCGACCTCATCATCCGTTTATTTCATTTACGTCGGTTGCTATATGCTAAAGAAAAGGCCGATTTCGACGACCAGACTCCGCTGTCTTGGGCAGCCACGAATGGCCGTGACTCGATTGTAAGACTTTTACTTGATCACGGGCCTGATATTGAAGCCAAAGATGCCAGAGGCCGAAGCCCAGCCTCGTGGGCTGCTGCGCATGGTCATGACTTGGTCTTGAGATCACTGCTTGCCAAGGGCGCGAAGCTGGACTCCATAGACGACAATGGCTGCACACCGCTATGGTTCGCCTCGATGTCAGGAAACCATGAGGCGGTAAAGCTCCTGCTCATAAATGGCGCGGAGCTGGACACGGTAGGCAAGTACAATAGCTGGCCAGGCAATACCACTCCCTTGGCCAACGCCGCAATCAAGGGACACGAAGCCGTCGTGAAGCTGCTAGCTGGCCAGGGTGCTAGGATGGAGTCACAGAGTACGAATGAGCGGACTGCTCTATCGTGGGCGGCACAATACGGAAGAATAGCCGTGGCAAAAGTATTGCTCGAGAATGGGGCTGAGATTGAAGAAGGGGATTCCGATAGCGGACAAAGTCCCCTATCACGAGCCGCGGCAACTGGGCAGCACGAGATGGTGGAGCTGTTGATAATGAAGGGAGCCAACTTGGAGTCCAAGGATCACGAGGGACGAACACCTCTGTCTTGGGCTGCCACCAATGGGCACGTGGGAGTGGTCGAGCTTTTGATGAAGCACGGTTCCAACCTTGACTTGGTCTCCCTGGCTTCGGAGGTTGAGGTTTTGCCATCTCCCTTCTTATGTGCTGTTTACAACGACCAGACTGCCGTGGTGAGATTGATGCTGTACACATACCAGGTCGATCCCGAATATGGATATAACTACGGATTCAGGCCTCTGTTTCTGGCTGCAAGCAGTGGAAACAGCGATATCATCGAAATGCTACTTGAAAGGGGAGCAAAACTAAACGTCAAGGATGATGGCGGCAAGACAGCGTTGTCGATAGCCGCAATACACGGCCACCATGAAACAGTCAAGTTACTACTATCATATGAGAGAGTTGATCCAGACCCGAGAGACGACCAGGGACGTAGTCCTCTATCATACGCCAGTCGAGGTCATAACAATCCGGAGATGATAAAGTTACTCCTCGAGATAGAAGGCGTTGATCCGGATTCAAAAGATGAAAACGGAAGAACGCCGCTTTCATGGGCCGCAGAGAGCAGCCATGGTCTGTATGCAGTAAAAATACTTCTTGACACCGGTCGAGTCGACCCAATGTCTAGAGACAATTATGGTCGGTCCCCAATGTCGTGGGCAAGTTGGCATGACGAAGGACCTGTTAGAGGAGCGCTACTGGCTGCATATCGAGATGCTAATAACACAGATTTTTTTTAAGACCTTGAAAGTAGTTTTGTTTCAACCTTTTACTCGCAAAAGATATTCCTCATTCATTGGCACATACTTCGACTTATTAACTTGAAGGAGATTGCGTATTTCACGTCTTGGTGTATATAGGTAAGAAGACGAGTAAACTATATCAAGAATTCGGGATAAGGATGTGAAGACATCTTGACGCAGGATAAGCCGAGACGTCAAAACCTTCTAGCCAATAATCATGAGGAACTTTTGTATAGATGGTTTCATACATTCCAGCTGCATATTTTCAAGACCAACTCGGACAGTTTCTCCCTTTGTTCTTTGGCAAATATCCCATCACCAGACCCCCTGAAAACTCGTTTCCCTTTGTTCCATCAACTCATCATCAATAGAAAAGATTACCTATTCTGGAATCAATAGACTTTCCTAAGAAAATCAATAGATTGATAGTTTGCTATAAAAACTCTTTATCAAAACCTGAGCCCGTCCAAACCACCATATAAAACGTGGAAAACCCCCCCTGACTGAAAGGAAATCCTGAATCAACCGTATAACAACAGCAACAAATCTTGACACTCTCACAAACCAAAACATACACCGAGAGATATAAGCAAAACATACAACGAGATATAAAAAGCTCGAAACAAACATGTATCTCCTCACCACCACCACCCTCCTCACCTTCGCGGCGACAGTCCTCGCAGCCGCCAACCCCGTCAACACCCCGGCGCCGATGCAGTTCCCCCGATACGCATACTGCCTCCAATTCGGCCAAGCCGTCGAGGGCGAGACGTGCGGCTCGCTCGCATCCAAGGGCCAGGTTTCGGTGCAGACGCTCCTCTCGCTGAACGAGGCCCTGGGCTCCGCTGAGGATTGCGACTTCAACGTCCTGCCCGGGTTTTGGTACTGCCTCATGGAGAAGCCGGATGAGACGGGTCGGCACAAGGCTCCGCCGCCGCCGTACGAGCAGAGGCCCGCGGATCCCAAGAAGCCGGATCCTCCGACTCAGGATCCTAATATTCCTAGCCGGTGTAAGTTCAGGCTGGCTTGGAATTGTTGAACAATTTCTGCACGAATACAGAATGAAATCACTTGTCACAATAAGAACCCATAGATTGTGGAAACACGAGGAAGCGCTTTGGGCGCTGGCATATTTTTCAGTCAACTGACGGGTTGGGTTTTCTTTAGACCAAACGCCGATTCTTGCATGATGAAAAAATTAAATAACCGGTATGAGTACATACCTCTTAGATGAATATTATAAATCGTCAATACATCATACGTTGCACATTTTACCTCTTGACTCCGTAGTCACAATTATGATGACCCTTTGTTCTCTTCCGTCTCTTGCAACCCCTTTAGAGATTCATCGCGCCGTCCATGGTTTTGGCAAAGTCTCTCGACGCCGACAGTCGTCGCACTTGTCCGAATCCTTGATTACCTCGTGCTTTGACGTCGTGCCTTTGCAGGATTTGAACAGTTCCTTGCAGTATTTGATTTGGAAGTAGCTCGTGTGGCCGCAGATCCACACCTTGTCCACCTGCACGCACATACTCCGTAACTTGATCCAGGAACGTCGCTCTTCTCTTCGATTCTACTCCGTAATGATGCTCGGAAAACCGCGGCGCTTCTACATCAAATTAGCCGAGTTTGTTTTGCCTGCTGAAAGGAAGACACGACGAACCCGGTATACCTTGTTGCAACTTCAATCCTCTTCCATAGGCCGCAATGCAGTGGGATACAATCAACCGGCTGTCTAATAACAGCGACCAGCATGCGGCTCAGAGGAAGAGAAGGAACACACTCAAGTCATGGGACCCCCAAGAATGAATGATGATGCTGTAAGTAGGGAAAGCGACCTTGCAAGAATTCTGTTATAAAGTCCTGACTGGGATGCGCGATTAGCGAAGTCGGCCGAGTGGATGTCGGTCTTGGCGGCAATATATTGCGTTGCGATTCTGTAATCGGTATCGAAGAGGAGTTGAGGTCAATCGATATCAACGCTTGCTTGCGCAGCTCGTTATCAGTCTCGGTCTGCGGCGTGTTGTTGTGGGCGTTGATGGATGTCGACGTTGTTGTAGTCGCACGAATTCGAGGGTAAGCTGGAGCTCATGGCATGCATTGCCGCGCGTGGAACTCTGAAAGGATGTGCATGTGCGGCCCTCCTGGTTGATGCCCCCGTTCGGTTGATTCCCCTGTCGCGAACCCTTGACCTGTAAGGAGTAATACTCGGTAGTGTCAACACTACTTGTACGTGACCCGCGGTGCTTCCCGGCCCAAGCCGCTTCGATTATTATGAACTAATGTGCGTGCTTCGATTATTTGCGAAAGAAGAGTCGACGAGCGCCTGCGCAAAGCGTCTGCCTACTAGGTAATAGTACCATGGCTTGTCAGCGCATGATGGTAAATCATTAATAAAGGCTCTAGCAAAATTTCAAGTTGTTTACTTGACGTGCTTTTTAGGTGAGTGGCGTCTCAGATTAAAATCGGCCAACGTACTCTGTACGGAGTACTCCGTAAGGCAACCCACGCTTGTGAAAAATCTCGATGACGTCCAAACGTCAATGACCGAAGTTTCGAGATGCGTCCACGAACTTGACCTGAGATGGGAGAGCCTTCGACTGCTAGAGGAGGTCATGTGAGAGGTTATTTTGACCTCACCAATTTTCTTTTTTAATCAGAAAGTTCACGGTCGCAGACTGCGTCGTTATCGCCGAGGCTTTGCGCCAAGGCATCGGCTCATCGGACAGAAGGCAAGCAATGATTTTACGACACACCTGAGCCAGTACAGGTGACGGTATTCATCGCCCGAGGTAATAAGCGTTGGGCAATCTCAAGTGCGGCGTTCCCACGATTACGAGCTTGGCGCCGTCTATTGAAGTCGATTTGTTGATACTCCGAGTACGAGGGCAAAGAGGCCGTTATTGATGATATAAAGTGATGACATGCTATGCTGCATATGGTACATGTTTGTTTGACAAGACGATGAGTCTACGGTCATGTGTCAATGACGCAGAATAAAAAGCAAAATGGCTTGGTGTGAGAGGCTTAGCAATGAACCGATTCTGCTATCTAAGAAATTCAATAACTGGTGGTTGCCCTCAATGGCTACGTAATCCAAGTACATTATACATCAAGGGTAGCGCTGGGTTGGTCCTTCCGATACCTACTTGCAATGTATTGACGAAGAAAGAACAAAGGAGCTACAATAGCTTCGCAGGCTAAATGACCTTTATTGGGGTAAAACATCAAGGAAGTTTGCTCGCCCGGGCAGGCGCGAGCGAAGATGAGGGCAGCTGCAGGCAGGCGCTCACGCAAGAACACAGATTCTCCTCCATTTCGCCCATCCTTTACCTGCAATACTTACCGTGCGCGCCCTGCTGATACCAGGTATTCAACGGTAGTCAAAGCTGGCAAAATCGGAGAAATGAGAGAGCTGGCTTCCAAGATTCTGCTCGGCGCAAGCACTTCACACTAAGCTCCGTTTTATCAATTGTCTTCGCCTATTGTTCCCCTTGTCTTTCCCCATCGCCATAAGTGTCTTCAACAAAGAAGCCCAAGCTGCCGCATGCCATCTTCATACCGAGCTGGCCTCGTCATTGATTCGGACTCTTGCTATCCATGCACATCTTGGACCGCCTATGTTGAGTCCACTGCAAAGCTCCAAACTCTCTACCTTGTGATAAGAGGTTTTGACTACACAGGAGGCATTGCATCAGGTGCATGGACGGAACATCTTCGACTTCCTGGTTTCATTCCTTTCCAAATTCGACGACAGGTCCTGGGTCTCGACCTTGCATCGGAGAGATCAGTATGAAGATCAAATGGCTCCCGCTCGTATTGAGCATTCAGGAGGTGGCATCCTTCTCTTGGAGATCAGAACAACCCAAAGGTATTTGCGCGCCTGAAAGAGCAAGACTGTTTTTCTAATCCTGCACTTCCAGTTCAATTTCGAATGGAACGATATGAACCTGCTCGCTCCCCATACGCCGAATCTGACTTGCCCAACGCTTATGCAGTGGCGCTCAATGAACTGCACGATCTCGAGCAACAGCCCCTCTGTCACCGAAATGCAGCCCGCCTCCTCGTCAAGAACTGCCAGCTGTTGGATGGAAAGGATGAGGCAACGGTACTGACCGATAGCGGACATCTTGTGAGGGATTTCGTGGATTCGTACGCCGCGAGCCTGGCCATCTGCGATCTCGAGAGGGGGAGTTTCTCTATCCCCAAGAGTTGCACAAAGTTTCGTGAGACGACGCTCGGAGAACTCGCAATCCCCCAACAGGCGCGGTTGCACGTCTCAACCAACGAGATTGACAAATGCCTTGAGGGTCTCGCGCAATCCGATTCGGCGTGGAGCACTTGGGTCAGCTACCGCCACAAAGCCCTCAGATTTTGTGAAGCCGCCCGTGCTGACCACGAGAAAGGTACCAAGCACAATCACCTGCGTTTCATGTTGGTGTTACTGACAGGTCTTAGATCAGCAGGTTTATCTCCACCAGCGACTGACAAAGATACTTGAGAGACTTACGGTCGAGGTTGAGTCTCAGATGGAAAGCCGTTTGCAGGCAATGAACAGTGCGATGCAAGGTGCTGCAGTCAACTTGGAGGACATCGAGAAACACGTAGCCAGTGTTAGAGCCGGGATGGAAGACGTTGAGGACTTGATTGAGAGGGGGCTTGTGTCGACAATCAAAGTAAGCCCATCCAACGAGACTTGCGACTTAATGCTGACTGCAAAAAAGGATTCTTCCCATGTCGCCAAACAAGGCTATCATGATGCTCAAACCCTTCAGCAAATGTTGCTGTTACTCATGGAAAGTATTCAAGAGAACAGCAATGCTGCCGCCAGCGCGCATGAAAACGCTTTGATGCAGGTCTCTCGCCACGCCAACACTGAAGCCGAAGTGATCCTTGCCACGCTCAGTGCCGCAGTCGCGACATCGTTAACATTGCACAACGACATTGTACGCCAATCCCCGAGTCTCCATTTTCGCTCGCTAATTCGCAATAGAACCTTTCCAGGCAAAGGGCAGCTGAGGTTGCCTATCAACAAGAGATGATGGAACAGGTATGTTGAGATGCACTTGGGGCTCTCTTGCAATTGACTAAATGTTGCAGGACATGTTGAATCTTCAAGCCCACGTCGACACATTATCTACAAAATTCGTGTCCCACAATGAGCGTTTGCACCAGGCTCATGTCACTGCAGATGCCATTCTCGGTACCCTGGAGGCAGCATCCATGACGGCGACGAGAGTCCAGAGCTCCTTGGTTGGCAGCATGAGCATCTCAGGCTAGTGGCCTTACATCGTTTGCCCTGTCACGTCACTTGTCTTGGGGTCTTATGGAATGCCGCCATCTGCCGCTCGGAACATTATACTTGTTGGTATTGGTAAGTTTGTCTATTATTTGCAACGGCGGAGGTGCTAATATGATATCAGGCGAGGCAGCTGGGCTGCTCATATCTTCCGGAAGCAACATCATTAAACACTACTTCTCAATCAGGGACAACCTATCAACGGATTCTACTAATATCATTAACAACAACTCTTGGGTCGACAATTCGCTCTTCGTCGAAGACTCCATTGATCGCGATGATCTAAGCATCAAGCTCGTCAAACAATCTTAAGCTCATCAAGGCGCGAACGGGATTGAAAAGGCAAATGGGTCGCAACTTGGGATTTTGATTTCGGAAAGGCGTTTTGCATGTTTTTTTTGTTTCTTCTACTTCATTTCAGCTACGGGAATATCGGCGCCGTTGGGTTGGCGATTTCGGGTCTCATATAGTTATCTAGTGCATGCATGATATACATGCCGTAACATGGGTAAGCATCACGGATAGCTAGTTTGGGGAATTTCTTATCCATCACAAGGGTTTGCTGGTTTGGGTCACTTGCACACATCATCAGAGGTAGCGCGGCTGATAATCAAAAACTTGCATCCATCTATCGAGCGTGAGCTCAGTATCCATCTCATATAGGGGGTATTCCATAACCTAAAACCGACTCCTTCCTACTTCCACAGCTCCGCTACCAGTATGGTAGCTAATAAAACGTTCTAAAGTCCGCCAATGGAGAACAGAAAAAAAAAACATGTAGAAACAGCAGCATGATGATACTGCAAACTTATTTCTTTGCTGCCGCCTCCTGTCGACCATAGTAGCTCTTCAAGAATTTCCACCGCAGCCTCACCCTTTCCGAGCCATGCTTGTTCTCAAGCCTCGCCTTTTCCCTCTTCATCTCCGCCAGGGTGCTCTTGTCGGTTCCGCGCGACTCCCTGATCTTCCGCAGAGACTCGTCGTCCTTTTCCGTCCAGATGCCCTCGACGTGCGACGGCACGCCTCCTCCCCCTTGGAGGGACTCCATGGTCTCGTGTGCGAGGAAGCCTGGTGTGAGGGTCGTGTGGAAGAGGGCCCGGCGGACGATTTTGGGGTCGTAGTTCATGGATATGTAGTACTCTATCCAGTCCTCTACCGTTGTTGGGGGGGCCTTCTGGCGCCTCTTGGCGCGGGGGCGGAATTCTTGTTGTAGTTCCTGTAGCTGTAGTTGAGTGGCAAAGGATGATGGGAGGGTTCGTTTTGGCTTTCTCTTTGGTCCGCGTTGGCCCGGGCGGTTGAGTGGTTGGATCTGCTGCACCTCTATAACGTCATCCCCGTCGTCGTCGTCCTGAGTCGCGGGGGCGTCAGTATCGTCGTCGTCCAGAGTCATGGGCACGCCAGCATCATCGTCATCCAGAAACGCGGGCGGGCCAGCATCATCGTCGACGTCTTGAAACGCGGGCGGGCCAGCATCGTTGTTGTCGTCCTGAGTAGCGGGCGCGCTAGCCTGGGAGTTGAATGCTTCGTAAAAGAGCTGTTGGGAAGGCGTAATATCGTAGTTCTCTTCGCTGAGCGTCCGAACGGGGGTCTGAGGGGCGCTGCCCTGGCCCGGTCTGGGTGTCGCGTTGCTGGAGCGTCGGCTGGGTGGCGTCGACGGCCGAGGCGGTTCCTTGGCGGATACTGCCGTCGCACGCTTGGTCTCGTAGTCCGGCGTGGATGGAATCTCTGCGTTGCGGTCGTGCCTCTTTGCGCGCTTGGACGGCTGGTTTAGATCTTCCATTGATGCGCGCTTCTTGCCTGCTGTCGGCGGCGGCGGGGGTGGGGGTGGGGTAGGTGTAAGAGGAGGAGGGGGAGACAAAGAGCTAGAGCTAGAGCTGGCGGGTACCGTGATGTATCTCTCTGCGTCCTCTTCTTGGCTGTTTGCTCTTGATGGGGTGTAGTCGTCCTCTGGCTCGAATACCTGTGGCTCATCGTTCTGTGATTCGAATACCTGTGATTGGCCTTCCTGTGCCTCGATTTCCTCCATTGTGACCGCAAAGGGTCCTAGGTACGAATCCCAGATATCTTGGAGCACGCTGCCCTTTACCGGTGGTAAACCCAAGCTGTTGGCAATCTTGTTCCAGTTGAGGGGCCCCTCGTCACCCTCACCCTCCTGGTAAACTGCTTGAAATAGATCAAACAAGTCGACCTCGGTGTCCTTGGGCAGTATATCATTCAGATCGATCTCCCGAGCAGTGGCGAAGATTCGGAGGTCTTCCCAGAAGGTTTGTCGAGCCATTGCATCATCATCGTCAATATCGTCTGCTTCTTCCACTCCCCCTCTCTCCTCTTTCTCCTGCTCTACTATTACTTCTTCTTCTTCTCCTCCTGCAATGAACTCCCCGCCATCCTTCATTTCTACATCAAGTGTTTCTGTAGCTGTTACTTTTCCCGCGGTGCCTTCTTGACGGTCTTCCGGTTCTGCATCTTGTGCTCTTGGAGATCTGCCAAGTGGCGGTTGCTCTGCAGGCTCGTTTATGCCGCGCGACGGAGACTGTCTACGCAATGGCGAGGCACCCAGGCTTGGTGAGCGGACTTGTGCGTTGAGCCGGAACTGTGCGTTGAGCCGGGACTGTGCGTTGAGCCTCGGTGTGCTGGTCTGTTCCGCTTGGTGCTCCTTGGGCTGCTGCTTAGGCTGCTGCTTAGGCCGCTCCTTATGCTGCTCCTTAGGCTGCTCCTTAGGCTGCTCCCTTTGTGCAGTTTCTTCAGGAGCTTCGTTTTCCTTTTCCATTCCCTTTGAAGCTCTCATAGCAATCTGTAGCTGTGAGCTTGTAGGAAGAGAGGCGTATTTAGTCTTGTACCTGTTTCGCCAAGATTGCCAGGTATGTCGTGGATGCTGCCCTCGTCGTCAGCCCGGTGCTACACATTATCTACATATAATCTCCCACTAAAACAACTCACCTTGTCTGCAAAATGTTGCCAAATCTTGTTTCCCAGACGATCCGAGTGGCCGAGGGCGTGCTTGACCATGATGGCGTCCTCTTCAGCGGTGTACTCATTCCTCGTCCCCTTGCCCCTCAAGGTCTTCATCGCAGCAGCGATGATCTCGTTGATGAGATAGCGATCTTCCAGCTGCATTATCCCGTTGGCGATGGAATCATCGATCCATTTGAACGAGAGCGAGCCCTCGGGCTGATCTTTCCTGCACGGGTCACCAATGGTGATGTCGGCTGATTTACCCAATATCATGGTTTGCCCTCCATTTTGCTGTTTTCCCACCAACCCCCTCACATGTTAGCAAGCGATTCCTCTCTCTTAAAAATCTCTCAACTACCCGCAAGCCCGCTTACTCTGATGAGATTGTTGTAGTGATTCCGTGAGGGGACTTTGTGTGTAAGCCAGAACTTTTTCCCCTTAAAGATTCCATCTGCTCTGGGACCGCCGACGGCTCCCTCGTAGGTGATGCCTCCAGCCATGACTGGTGTCGCTTTATGTCGCCTCCCCTTTCTTTGCGCAAAAGAATGTGACGCAGAGTCAAAGAAATCGCGCTCCTCCTTTGTTGGGTTTTGTTTCGACGCGTCGCGGGGACAAACTTAAATAGGTTCCCTCTCGCAAAACTTTAACCAATTTAACTTTACGCAAATCCGTAAAGTAAAAAAAAAACATGGAGCTCAAAAAAGGGGGGGGAAAGAAAAAAATGATAAGAAAAATTATTAATCATGCAAAAAGGTTTCAAGGTTACCAGCAAGAAAGCCGGGTATATTAAAACGGTTATCTTTGAGTCGATGCGTCTTCCCGCGTCGGTTTGATGAGATATTCTGAGTTACAGTGAACGCGTGACGGGTAGCATCGCGAAATCACGTGGTCGCAACAACCAACCCTTATTACGTAGTTACGGAGTACTCCGTAGCCCCTCCTCCATGGTGGGGTCCGCAGAAGCAAAACAAGCCACCACTTGCTAGGTAGGCAGGCAGGCTAATAGCAGGTTAGCAAAAAGGGGGGGCAGTTGTCCGCCCGCAAACCGGCTAAGTGCATACTGTAATCATCCTGCGAGCGCCTACCTCAGTGACGAGTTCCTGCCAGTATCACGCATTTAATTACTTGTCCACCTGCACGGAGTTACTGTACTGCCTGCCCATTGAGCACAAATTAGTAGTAGCCTAGGCACCTATTTTTTTGCCTCATATTTGACCTTTTTCCGTTTTTTCCTGTTTTTACCTGATTCTTTCTTTCATCGTCATGCTGTCGATAGAAAGTTTCTCTTTCTTCCTCACCTGATTTCTACTCCCCCCATATCTCATCGCTCAATTAACATTCAGCTTTGATCGCATCTTGTTTCTTGTTTTCGAATGTGAGCTGGTGACGGAGGAGGAGGGGCTTTCCCGCCGTCACGGATACTCAAACATGGGACCCCTCGGCTGGGTGGTGTCTATGATTGTATTTATCTCATTCATGACTTTTGTTACCTTTTTTGGTAGAATTCCGCAGCTGCGGTGAGTTTTCTTTAAATTTCGGGGTAAAGCTTTGAAGGGCGGGCGCTGATGTTTACAACGGTCACGCGTTAGAAACACCCCCATCTCGTTTCTCCATCACCTTTTGGTGTTGTATATACCCAATGGATTACGGGCGCTTGATCGGAAGATGACTGGTGGGAAGATTGTTGGTAAAGCGCAGCGGTTCTTCCATGCTATGATGTACGATAGACATCCTACTGTTGTCGTATGCTGTCCCCTACTTTGCTCTCAAGTTCTTTTGCGATGGGAAAGTCAAACTTACACACCAGATTAGATCTTCTTTATCCTGATTCTGCTCGTTGCAGAGTTCATGTTCCTACCCCCAGCCTGGCCAAAAATGTCCCCCCTCGCCAAGTTCACCGCCGCCGTCGCCGTCTTCCTCCCTTACCTGTTCCTCTACCTCTCGTGCGCCGCGGACCCGGGCTACATCACGGCCGAGAACCACGCATACCACATGTCGCTGTACCCGTACGACTTTGCAATCTTCCACCCGGGCCACGTCTGCGAGACGTGCAACCTCATCAAGCCGCCGAGGTCCAAGCACTGCAGCATCTGCAAGCGGTGCGTCGCGCGCGCCGACCACCACTGCATCTTCATCAACGGCTGCGTGGGGTACGGCAACCACCACTGGTTCCTCCTGCTCCTGCTATCGACGGCGGCGCTCTGCACCTACGGCGCCGCGCTGGGCCTGTCCCTGCTCGCCGCCGTGACCAGGGCAAAGTACCCCGACTTCGCCCTCTGGCCGCCGTCGGCGTCGTCAATGTCGTGGAGCAGGTACGGCGTCGTCTGGTCCGTCACCGTGTCGAGCAACATGCGCATCGGCGCGTCGACGCTGCTCGCTGGCTTAATATCACCGCTGGTCTGGGGCCTGTTTTTGTACACGGTCTGGCTCATCTACTGCGGCACCACGACCAACGAGTCCCTCAAGTGGAGCGACATGCAGGAGGACGTCAAGGACGGGTACGCGTTCGAGCGCGCGTTGCCTTTGAACAGGCGCCTCGCGAGCGGCGAGACCCCGTGGACGAGGTGGCCCAGCAAGCCGGAGAAGATCCTCGTGCCCACAAAGGATGGACGCCCGCCCCGGCCGGAACGGGAGTTTCCCGGCGTGGGCGAGTGGGTGCGGCCTAGAGGTATGGAAGAGGTTGAGAATATCTACGACCTAGGGCTGTGGCTGAATATGGTCGACATCTTTGTGTCCGATCCCGATTTTAGGGGGACCAGTGGCTTGCCTACATATACATCTGAGCGTAGGCGAAAATCGTCCCGGCATGGGAGTTAGGCGACAGACAGATAGATAGCAGAAGCACATATTAGCGTTCGTACATATAAAATTCACGCGTATCTGAAGAGTTGTGTATGGCATCATTTATTCTTGGTCTATCATCAAATCCACATGTGTGTGTAATGTGTGTGTGTTGTACCGTATCCCCACGCATCTAGGTCTTGAAGACCTGTTCCAAGACAATCCCAAGCATTCCCCCCTTTCATCCGCCGCCGTGGTAACATCCGCGTTTCTTCCCTCCCGGACCGCTACCCTCATCTAGAGTGCGTCTGCTTCCCCCAAGTGGTCTTTAATGTCACCCCATTTAAAGAATAGTGCCAAAGCTATACACACCATTAGCACGGCCCAGATGTAATAATACGCGTACGATGGGGATGATGATTTGGGTCCATACCCGAACGTCTGCTTGATGCTCTTGACGTAGTACTCGCTCCAGTTCCTCTTGGTGACCTCCTCTTGGCCGGCGGGCACGCCATCCCAGGTAACCCGCATGATGGTGACGTGGTCCATGTCGTTCTGGTCGAACTCGATGTTGAGCGTAGAGTAGTGACCGGCGGGCCACTGCGCGAGACGCCAGCTCTGGACAATCCTCTTGGGCGGCTCCAGCTCGAGGTACTCGCCGGAAACGTTGCCGTCAAAGATCTCAAACTTGCCGCCCTTCTTGGCGCCCTCGAAGAGCTTCGGCGCACCGCGGGTGAAGGCGGCGATGCGCTGGGGGTCCACAAACACCTGGTACACCTCCTCGGCCGGGGCGCGGAACTCGGCGCTGTCGGTCAGGGTGACGGTGTTGACGCTGCCACCGGTCTTGGTGGCGGCCGTCTTGCTGGACGCGGCGTCGTCCTTGGGGGCCGGGCTGCTGGGGGGATGGACTTTTGCGGCGGGGAAGTTGCTGGAGGGGTCGGTGCCGGCGGCGTGCTGGATATCCTTGCCGTGGGCGGCCATGAGGGCTGACCCGAGCTTCTGGAAGATTTTGCGCAGCTCGGGCACGATCTTGGACTTGACGAGGTCTTTTACGGGTTGCTTCTCCTTGGACTCGGCGACGATGTCGATGTCGAACTACCGAGACGTCAGAGACAGCCTACGAAAGCGATGCAAATCACCAAAAGCGCGGAAATCTTTTTTTTTACTTACCACGTACTCATCTTCATCCGTATCGTGGGCAATCTCAGGAATAGTAATATTCCCGGTCACGTCCTCGACTTCGGGTGTGGAGCCTTGACAAGAAAAAAAAAGGCGTCAGTCTTGGGATGTTGTGGGTTTTCTGGGTCTACGATCAAGGGCAGGGTAGTCAGGGCAGGGCAAATTGTCGCTGTTTACCGGAATATTCAAGTACGAGCTTCACATCATAGATTGTAATGACCTTGCCCTTGCGCTGTGAAACATCAACGTCGCCGTCCATGCTGGAGACGCCGCTGATGCGGGCTTTGACGTCGCCATCCTCGGCCTGGAGCTTGAGCAGCTCCTCCTTGAACCACTCGCGCGTCCATTCGCGGCAGTCCTTGTTGACCCAGTGCCAGTTGTTGGGGTTGTGGAGGACCATGGTTGTCGATATCACCGGCCGGCCGGAATGTAGAGAAAAAAGAAGAGAGTTATTTACTAGAGAGAGAAACTTGAGACTTTTGTTAGCGACGGGTTCAACGACTTGAAATTGTCGATAGCAGAAAGACGAGAGGGGAGCAACGCAGATCAGTTCGGGCGTTTAAAAAGCCACAGCATTTTGGTCATCAATGAAGGGAGTACAAGTCACTCTATGACTGGTGCCAGCTTGGGTATCATCATGGAAGAAGGTTGCGCGTGCGGGTAGTAAGAAAGGTTGCAGGTACTTACGTTTTACAAAGAGATGAAGAAGATGCGATTGAAGCTTATTACAAGTCAGCGAGAAAGAAAAGAAAGGGGTATATTATTTGGGAGCGAAAGTTGAAGTTTTTATGATTGAGAGAAGGAAGAGGAAAGAAGCAACGGGGGGTTCAAAAAGTTGGAAGCCTCTAGAAGTTTTGCGCGTCGGCGGCTCCATAATCAGGGTCTCCACTTTACATCTATGGTGGGGCATTCAACCGCTGCCCCACCTTCCAACTTTACCAAACAAAGCATCATCACAGGCCTCATTATCTTTTGCGCTGAATTCATGGTTGGTATTGTTTTGTGACGCAGTAAGCGCAAAGCCATAAAGGCTCGATCTTCTTGTTCTGCGGTCTATCTATATTTTTAACGGACCCTTTTAACTCACTCTGTAGGAAAACAGTGCTAATCGAAGCCGATCCACCTTTCTCATGACTTACCTTTGGACTGTGGCTTGCTACAACTGATAGCATGCTATAGGAACAGCTTCTCTCGCAGATCTTGCAATCAGAATGCGTGTTTTGATTCATTAAACCAACTGAAAACAGAAACGAATCTGTTAATCGCTGCGCAACAGCACTTGACCCCGAAAGGAAGACAAACCCACCGATGGACCTTGCATGCTGTACCAATCCCGGTCCACTCATTATGAGCGCCGGGAATCTGGACTATGGCAGGAGTGACCATGGGAGTCGGAGTTGGGTGATACTCGGGGTAATAATGGCCAAGAATCTGATCATCTAGCCACGGTCGTCCAACAAGAGGAGACTGAACCGGTGGGAAATCAGCAGGAGCGGTCCGCGAGTGCGGATCCTGGCACATGATGGTACGGGGCCGCAGATCACTGGCATCCCAAGAGACTACAGAACGCGGGGGTTCTGGGGATGCCGGCTGATAGAAGTAAGGGGAGGCTTGCATGCACCACCTGTCGTATTCCCTCCTTGCCGCTTCGCAAAGCCCAGGGTCTTGGTCCGAAAACGAGTCGGGGCTCCGAGGCCAGCGGCTCCCGAGATCTTGGAGGAAACGCCTACGCAGGTCTTCTTCTCTGAGACCACTGTCGTTGCACTCACCATCACGGTCGAACCCGCTAGCATCTCCCTCGTTCATACCGGCCGAGTGACCGGCGAGCTGGTGCTCAGACGCTTGAAGGTCTGGTTCACTGAATAAGTCCACAGTGTGAAGAGACATTTGGGAAGTCGTCCCAGGGGTAGTATCGTCGATACTTGCAGCATGGTTGAGAAGTGGTAATTGGTGCGATCCGGGCCAGGCATTTCCAGGAGTTATGATGGTCAACTTGGGCTTCGCCTTGCCAGAAGGCGGAGCGTGGTGATCAAGGTTCCGTTTGATGGAGCACATGTCTCGTCCAGACTGCTCTATAGACGCAAACTCAGACATATTGGTGGTGGGTAGGCGAGCGTTTAGATCTCGAATGGTAGGATGAGCTTGCTTACCGCTTTTGCATCTAGGGTTTCTGGCTGTATCCTGTATGCTGGAGTTGGTCTGGAGTGATGAGTGTGCGTGGATCGAAAAAAAGAAAAAGAAGACAAACAGAAGTTTCTATTTATTCTGTAGGGAGCCGGTATGCGAGTTCCCTTGCTTTAATGTGTTTGACAGTGATGGAAGGATGGTCGAGAGAACAGACATGAATGCCATAATAAAGAAAGAATATTAGAATAGTCGTGATCTAACATTGAACGCAGGCAAAATTGCTGATGAACATGCAGCCTAAATTATCTACGTAAACATAGAGTCTGACCACGTATTCATTGTCGTGTTCAATATAGCATTTACCATTGTGTCTTCCGTATATGTAAGTGTGACATTGGAGCATGTCTGGTGTGCTATGGCCACCATTTTACCCTTGTCGTTGCCTCTGTACGAGTGCATATCTATGAACACGATTACGGAGTCGCTTAGTTTTTTCTATTTTTTTTCCAAAAAAATTTTTTGTAATAAAAATAATTAAAGGAAAAAAAAAATTGAAAAAAATCAGGGTCTGCATGGAAAGGGGGTCACTTGCTAACCTGGCCGTTTTACTTAGTCACCACCATCACCACTACCACCACCACCGGGAGCTATTGACTGGGGGGAGCGAATCGCCGGTGAGCCAGCGACGCCACAGTTCCTTTCCATCTTTCTCCAGTGGGAATTCAACCCCGCCATCAAACCCGTTTTTTCCGCAAAACGCCAACAAGGCTCCTCCCCCAGTTAGACATGTTATCACTGACCGCTTGCCACCTTATTTCATTCTCTTTACCGCCGGCCAACTTTCCAAAACGCACCAACGCAGCAAACAAGTGACAAAGTTGGACGCACGTACCTCTTTTTGAACTTCAAACCAGAGCAGAGGAACCCGACCATCCCTTTTCACCACATATCCCGACACCACACACGCACACACGCACACACTACTCACCTAGACGCGCTCGCTCTCATTACTACTCTTGTCTCGTCATTAAAAAAAAATGTCAAACCTTCTTTCCGGAATGTAAGTTTCCCTTTCCCCCTCCCCCCCTGACATATAATAATAACTTCATCCCTCTCTCTCCCCTTTTCACACACACACAGACCCCTCCCCTCCCAATATCCCCACCTTGTTACTTTTACACAATCATGAAGGGGCTAATGAAAATGTTTAGCAACGCCCGCCTTCGTGGATCGGGGAGATCTGGTGGTCGTAGCCCCGGCCCTTCAGAGGATAACACGAGTGCTCCTCCCACGCCTCAGCATCTCGCGCGGTCACCGGCTCCTGCGCCAGCGGTGCCTCACACACCTGACAACGGCCCTATCCCGCAAGTCTCGTTGCCGCCGGAAGGGTCTCCTGCCGGTGAGCTGCCCAGGCCGTTGCCTGCGTGGTTGAACAGGGCCTGCGCCAAGCACATCGTCAAGGGAAATTTCATGACCCTCAGCGCTCGTCCCAAGACGGTCGAGCAAGGAGAATGGATAGCTCATCAGGGTGAGTTTGCGTCGTCACATGGGGGTGTGTGTGGGTGAGGAGGGTATTGTATGGGCTAACAACCGACCGCCCCAAGTCGTCGAACACTACCGCAACCTCTGGAACTTTGTCCGCGTCGTTCACGAAAAGGACGATGACGGCACCAGCGCCTGCAACCCGACGACGTGCCCGCGCATGTCGGCCGGCGCCTCCCACTCTTACACCTGGCTCAACAGCCGCTACGAGCCCATCGAGCTGCCGGCCTACGAGTACATGACGCTCATGCAGAGATGGATCTCGGGCAAGATTGACGACGTGAACCTCTTCCCCACCGACGCCGCCGCCGTGTCCTACTCCCCTTACCCCGAGGCCGTCGCCGCCGGCACCGCCGTCGAGGACGAGTGGATCGGCAAGCGCTCCGGCTTCCCCAAGGAGTTTGCCAACGTCTGCCGCACCATCTTTTTGCAAATGTTCCGCGTCTACGCCCACCTGTACTGGGACCACTTCATCGAGCCGTTTTACCACCTCAACCTGGAGAAGCAGCTCAACTCTTGCTTCTCCCACTTCATCCTCACCGCCACGGCCCTGGACCTGCTCAAGCCCGAGGACATTGAGCCCATGAAGCCATTGGTGGACATGTGGGCTGCGGACGGGACCCTGCCGCCCGAGAGCAGGGCGTATTCCTACGCCAACTTGAAGCAGGGCAAGGAGATTTTCGAACTTAGCGAGGTCAAGGCTGCACCGGCATGAGAGAGAAGGAAAGAAGAGTATTGGTTTGGTTGTGCTGGAGAAAGAAGAGTAAGAAAAAACAAAACAAAGCACACTGATTTCTGTCCTGATTTGATCGAAAGCATAGCAGCAGCAATACCTTGGAAAGACGATAGCATAGCATACCAGCATATATAGCCTTTTTATCCCTTTGGCTCATGATAGCAAAAAGAATATCGAAAGAAATTCAAACCATCCGTATTCCCGTCACTCACCCTTTTTTCTTCTTCAAAATCCTCCACGGCGTCCATCCATCGATCGATTCGGTCCCCAAATATTAGCACCACCACCACCTGGCTCACCATAATGCGCAGCATACTCCCAATGAGAAGGTCGACCACCGCCACCGCCAACCCCCCGTCCACCGCCAATCTCCTCCACCTGCCCGGTCCGGACCGGACCCATCACCCCAGCTCCACTCATGACCCTCAGGAAGTTCTGCCGCTCCTGAGCGCCTTCGCGCTGCAGACGCTCAATCATGTTGAGCAGGTACTGGACCAATTCTTCATTGTCCATCCGTTTCTCGACCTTTTCCGTGATTGTGATGGCCGGAGACGCGGTCGAATGATGAGGAACAAGCGCCTGTTGCTGCTGCGGAGGAGGGGGAGGAGGGGAGGTCTTCATCTTCTTCTGCGCATCCTCGATGATATCTGGCAAAATGTCCTTGAGGATCCCACCGAGTTCCTCCTTTAGACCTCCCTGGACGCCCTTTTTGATGGCCGATTCGATGGCGGAAACGGTGATGACCTCTGTCTCGACCTTTTTTGGCGCAGGGTGGAAAGGCTCCGTCTGGGTGGTCTGATCCACGTCGAGCTTGCGCTTCTTTACCGTGCTGTTGCTGGTTGGTTTGCGCGGCCGTGGTGGTCCGGGTATTGGCCTGATCAAGTCCATGGCAGGTCGTGGTGTCGCAGGTTGATGAGGCTGCTTTGGTTTGGATGTATTGACTGACGTGGTGGCCGAGCTGCGTGGAGTGACCCCGGTGGCTCGAAGGTTATTATTGGGAGTCTTTTCTGAAGATTCTGCGTTTCGTCAAAAGTTAGCCAAGGGCTCTCCCCGATGACGATGAGAAATGATCAGGAGAACTTTTACTGGGATCTGCAGGTGTCGCCTTTTGACTGGTAGCCGCCGGCTGAGGAGTATACTCGACGCTCTTCAGGATAGACCCGGCAGTCTGATCCTTGGGCTCAACCTTGATGGCACTCTCGGCGGATTGACCCTCAGCCAGGCAGACCTTTTCCTCTTCTTCTTCTACTTCATCAGCATAATCCTCATCGTCGTCAGTCTCATCCCCGGTATTCCACCGCGCGCCCATCTTGACCATCTCCTTCTCCGCCCAATCGTCCCACCCGTGCTTGTTGGCCGCCGTGCGAAAAATGTTCTGGTACCGCGACGCAAACGTCTTCTCCGCCGCGACCACGGCCAGGAAGAAGTCGAGGTCGGGCGCCCTGCCGTCCTCGGCCCCGCGGCCCTCCCACCTGGTGAACTGCTTGTACAGGTGCGTCGAGCTGAAGGAGACGTCCTTGTCCGGATTGCTCTGCGTGACGCGCGCGACGATGCGGGAGTGCAGGGTCGGGATTTGGATCGCGAGGGGGTGGATGTTGGAGATTGTGCGGCGGAGGAGAGCTTGGGATGGCTTGGAGGTCTCGAGCTTTTTTGAGGAGGAGGAGGAGAGATCCATTTGTTTGAAGCAAGTGTTTGAGTTGTTTTTGTTGTTATTGTTATGTAAAGAGAGAAGAGAAGCAAGAGGTTGGAATTGGGATAGGGGGAAGAAAGGAGGAAGAAAAGGGGGGAGGGGAGGGGGTTGAATTTATAGATGTCATGTTGAGGTACATGGCTTTCGCCTGCCGAATGGGATGACTGTGAGTTCATCTTGCGCTCCGGCCCCTTATTTGGAGAATCGTTGTGTATCGTATTTGCCGTTATATTTGTGCTTGGGGCCGTGTCGTTATTTGGGGTTTCCGGTCAAGATAGTCGGCCAGATGCAACACTTGACCGCATCGTGTAGATTCTAGGACGTGGAAGACGACAGTTGCTCATCGGTTCTACTAAATTGCCATAACGGTTACGATAAGTAGACGGTATAGATTTATTCATCCATCACGGGGTAACCGTGACCCCTTTCCTTTCCTTTTGTTATCTAGACCTCACCCTCACTTGGCGATATGAGAGCTTCTACTGTGTTTCCGACAGCTTTCATACCTATAATTTGCAATGATGATAAGCCATTCAACTAGAATTATTCTTGTTTTTTATACTTTAGGTAGGCCTATTTGCCTTCAGATACTGAAGGGAATTAAAGCCGATAACAGACTGCCAGCTTAATCAGACTCACACAACTCATCTTGAATCGTGGGAAAGCTTTTTCCCTAACGAGGGCCGATAAAAGCAAGCAAGGCAAATGAAGAAATCAGTGACACGATAAATCGTATAAATAAAACGACCCGAGTAATAGTCTCGGCCGAAAAGGAATTCCCTGGGGATATTTTAATCTTACCAGGAACGGCTTCCTGTCTAAGGGGGGAAAGACGAGGAAAAAGAGGCGGCTGGGCGATGAAAGTACGATGCGGCGCTTGCGGAAAAGGTAAGTCGCTGATGGAGGAGATTCCCCAGGCTGTGGTTTTAGAATCTCCTGGTCCTGGGAGAGGATAATCCTGATCTGATTATACTGGCTGGATGGATGGATGTACGTCTTCTCCAACAGCTTCCTCGAGCATATGGAAAAGGCAGGGATCTGGATTATCAATCTGCACCCGTAAGTTCTTTTTCCTTTTCCTTCTTCCCCCCATCTGGTCAGAGATCGATGGTCTTGTGCTATTCTTCACCCCTTCACAACACATGCTACAAGTCAGGAAACGCTGCACAACCACTCCAACAAGATGGCAGCTGAAACATCGCCCCTACCCTTTGCGCCACTGCTCGCAGCGACCAGGAGCTTTTGAGATGCTTAGACACTCGCCCAGCTCGACGGCTATGGAGGAAGAAGGAAAGGGTCTGGGCATAGGCGGCTCGTATGCTCTTCTCCAACTGATTCATCTTGTGCCCTCGTCATGAAAGGTATGAAATTCCGCCCTGCTTGCTGTAACTGCAGTGCCGTCACTCGGGAATGATTCTCGAGACCAGCCTTCATAGGCTTTGACTTTTATACGCCATGCATATTTTTCCATCATATACCGTCAGCCGAGATATGCCATAATCTCGAAGCCATTGATAACGCAGTTCACCACGCACAACAGCAACAAAATACGCACCTTTTCCTAAACCATTGCATGCTCTACATCTACTTCATGTCAATGACTCAGCTCCAGATACCTTCGGCGGCTTCCGATGGGTTCGCACGGGAGAGAAAAGGCACTAATGTCTTAGTTCAAGCTCCATCAGACTTTGCAGCGTCACGATTGGAGTTTGCGGTCAAGGGTCCTCCTTCTAAAGAGGGTCATCGGCGGATGACGCAGTGGGGGGAAGGTTGTTGATGAGGGGCTGAGAGGCGCAAAAAGGTAAAGATGAGAGAGAAAAAAAAGTTGATCGACGTCGGCGAACCGCGGGGTTGTTTTTTTTTTCGCGAGGAATACCAGGAAGGAGCAAAAAAGAAAATCCTTTTTTCCCACACGCTCTTCTTTTCTCCCTTTTGTCTTTTTCTCTTTTTTCTTTCTTTTCTTTTATTTCTTTAATTTCTTGGGCAATACTACGATACCCTCACATCTTTACGTGTTGTCCCCGCGGATACAGTCCCTTCAGCTTTGTATCCCCGTTAAAATCACCACCAGTCGCATACACAACTTTGTTGTCATCCGTGACAAAAACTCGCCCAACATGGTCCAAAAGATCTATGTCACCTACAACGATGTGAGTGTTACTACCGAATGCGATTCTTTTTTCTGGCCACGAAAAAACTCCATAAGGATCGAATACTTTTATTTAATTTGATCCCAATGCGACGCTACGAGATATCAAGACCCGACAATGCGCGCCATGCATGCTTTGCTTGCTTGCATGTACATGAGCTCAAGTGGGGATCGCAAGTCAAGTCGAGACAAACAGGCCCGCTGACGAAATCCGTGGAAAAATAGGTGCACAAGCTGTGCCAGCAGTCGGCTGAGAAGATCCTCAACGAGTTCCAGCCCCAGCTCATGATCGCCATCGGCGGCGGCGGCTACGTCCCTGCCCGCATCCTCCGCAGCTTCCTCAAGAAGCCGGGCTCGACCAACATCCCCATCCAGGCCATCGGCCTCTCCCTCTACGAGACGCTGGGCGCCCAGAACGACGGCGTCGAGGCCCCCGGCACAAAGGTCACCCGCACCCAGTGGCTCGACCTCTCGGCCATTGGCGAGATGGAGAACCTCGTCGGCAAGAACGTCCTCATCGTCGACGAGGTCGACGACACCCGCACGACCCTCGAGTACGCCGTCAAGGAGCTCGAGAAGGACGTCGAGGCTGCCAGGAAGAGGCTCGGCGGTGACCAGCCCAAGACGCAGTTTAGCATCTTTGTCCTACATGTACGTTTCTCTCTCTCTCGCCCCTCCCTTTGTCTTTTGTCGAGGAACTACCGCTGACTTCTCTCAGAACAAGGATAAGCAAAAGAAGGGCACCCTGCCCGAGGATATGATGGCCTCTGGACGTTACATGGCTGCCCGCACTGTAAAAGACGAGTGGATTTGCTACCCCTGGGAGGCTATGGACATTGACGAGCACGACAGGCTCGCCAAGGAGCAGGGTAACACTTTGTAAGAGGGGGCGTTATTTAAACCAGAGATATTAGGCGTACAATTTGTGAAAGTTAGAGCGGCCACTTGCACCTCACTTATGATAGACGATGGAATACCAGAATTACTGATACGGACGTCCCAATGATGTAGGAAGCATATATTACAAAGTGGATACAAGACTGCAGACCACTTGAGCTCTATACTCCGTACAGCTTCCAGAAACAGTCTACAGTGGCATCCTCCGCATTCTCTTAAACTCTATACTTCAAAAGCCCCCGGTCTTCAACGCCTTTATCCAAGTCTATCTGGTCATCAATAGCAGGCTGGGAACACGGATATCTAAAAACACCCCCTCTTGAATGGGTAATACTAGTTGTAACAGCGTCATCCACTAACCGTCCCTTCTCGTTCATGCATTTCTTTTAACCTCTTTTCGTTCTTCATAAACTCCCTTATCCCTACCGGCACCTTGTTGAACATGGCATCGTCCCACTTGCCGCCATCCTTGGCCACGCCCTCGGCGGCCCAGTTCGTCTCGCTGCCGCCGCCGTCGTCGTCCATGCTCACGCTGTGCTCCCTCGCCGCCAACCTCTTCTCCGCCTCGGCCCGGGCGGCCATGTGCTCCTCCATGTCTTCGCGGTACAACTCCCAGACGCAGTTGACGCAGCCGCTCATGCAGCAGTTGTCGGGCTCGGGCGGCTCGGGGGGAACTAGCACGCCAGCGATGTAAGTGGAATGCGACTTCTTAAAGGCCAGGTGGCTTGCCTTGTCCTCGGGCCCGGCGAGGCGGGTGCCGAACACGATGCGGGCCTTCTCCTCGGCCGTCGCCGGCGGGGGGGTGAGAGAAGGGGGCGAGGTGGCCTTTGAGGGCGCGGGGGAGGACGCCGCCGCGGCCTTTGCAGATGCCTTGGCGGCGGCGGCGGCGGCGCTCTTTGCCTTGCGGCCGGGCTTCTTCTTGGTGGGCTGGGGGGCAGCGGGCTCTTTCGCGGCGGGCTTCTTGTCTTCGGACTTCTTGTCTTCGGGCTTCTTGTCTTCCGGTTTCTTGTCTCCGGGCAGGACCTCGGGGTCGGCCGAGGCGGGGGGCTCCTCGGGCTTCTGCTTGAACGGGTAGGGGGAGGGCTTGTTGATGATGCTCTCGTAGTATGCGCCCATGGGTGTGCGCTGGGGCCACTCCTCGCTCCTGCGAGATGCGCTGACGCTAAAGCCCCGACAGGGGACCTGGACCGAGGGGCGCAGGGAGCGCACTAAAGGTGCTATTCTAAAGGACGTCGACATGTTGAACGATTCTAGAAAAGGCAGTGCGATAAAAAGCGCAATAGTAGAGAGATGTGGCGGGGTGGTGTATATATATCTACTCCGTATGTAGGTGTAGGATAAATTTCGGTGGCCAAGGAAGTAGTCGGCAAAGAAATTTACGAAAACGCGACGGGGCTTCCGAGTCCGATACGGCACTTCGGACGTCATCGGGTCATGCTTGGTTCTACGGGCATGCTTGAGCCGGCACGTGATTTGGCGACAAGAACGTGTTATAGGACACCAATTGATAACTCATGTCATAATTCCTATAAGGATTGGATTTACCAGTTGTCAGGGATATCAATCACTTATTAAAAGCCAGCACAAGTAGTGGTGTCAAACTAGAAGGTACAACCAAGCCTTTACCACATGTAAAGTTCAAGCAAATTCCAGGTCCGTGTGGCGGAATAGGCAGGCGGTGAGGCCCACTTTGTTTAGGAAGCTCCAACAGCTCGACGCGCCTGTAGAATCAAAGCCGAGCGCAATTTCGTACAGTATCTTTGTCATAAAACTCCCTGCGCTGCGTGCATCCGACCATCTACCCATTCAATTCTCGCATAATTACAGACCCCATCTTCTCTGTTTTATTTCCGTTAATAGTATTGGTCAATGGAGGAGTCAGCGCCAAAGCGACGTCGCACTTCTGCTAGCCCATCGCAAGACGCGACGCCATCACTACAATCTTCACCACGTCGCAAACGACCTTCTTTCGCATCCCCCACCAAATCCAGCATGGAACGGTTCAATCCCTCTATTCTGGAACGGCGCCGCTCTGCATCGCCACAAAAATCTCCTTCACGCCAGTCGCCAGCGCCGACACGGTTCCCAGCCAGCCAACCCCTGGGGCCAACAACGAGGTTATCCCCCAGCCGAGACATGCAGCGAAACCCGGAACGGCAGAGGAGTGAAGGTCTGCCGAGATCACCGACGCGGTTGGGCGCAGCAGGGGGGTTGACAGCCGCGCCGAGGAGATCACCTTCGAGACCGATCCCCAGTACACGGCCGATGCCACGAGCCAGGAACGACGACGAGGATGAAGATTTCAACCCTTTTCAAGGAAAAGAGATACGACGAGCGGATGCGCCTACAGAACCGTCCCTACCACCGTCGGCTGACGACGCCATCACCTCCTCCTCACCCAAGGGCATCCACAGCAGTCCTTCGCAACGATGGAGATACAGGGCGGGCGCGCAACAGGGCTCACCGCTCAAACAACCGCCCAGCCGTCCCGATGATGTTGCTACCAGGCTTTTCCCGTCCAAAAGTCCCAAAAAGGGAGTGGCTAAAAGTCGATTGGCGCAAGCAGCAGCTCCTGAGGAGCAAGAGGAGGAAACACAGTCTAGCGTCCAACCCACCGACCTCCGAAGGAAACGACCATTTGACATATACGCCGACCAGAAGAAACAACGAGAGGAACTGGCGGCCGAGTTGGCGCAATTGAAGAAGGACCTGGAGGTTGTGGAGGTAGAGAACAAGCGCATACGTCTTATGCAGGAGTCAGGACGAGTAGTGGCACCGAGCGACGAAAAGGCAGTCTCAGAGATCGTTGAGCGTTATTTCTTGCCCCATGAAACAAGCGCCCGCCCGAAATCCCACCTGCTCGCAATGGCAGCTCTGGATCCCATGGCTATCTTACCATCCAACAAAAAGCCCACGGCCGTATCCTTTGATCAAGGCCATGATGCAGAGGATGACTACACCCAAATCCGGTCACATCACCCGGTTCAGATGACCGCGGCAGAAGAGCTGCCGTTTTTGCAGATTTTTACACCTTTCCATATCACATCTACACTTGTTACTCTACCCAAAGCTTCGGACAAGTCCACTCTGCATCAACGGTTCTCCATCACTCTCCATTCGCGTCATATCCCTGGCCTCTTCAGCGCCAAGATGGATGTCGAGGTTGAGGCTATGAGCCTTACCATCATCTCTCTAGACGTCAAGTCGCTTGAGCCCTCTGCAAAGGCAGAGCTAGCACCCTTCATCGAAAAGATTGGTAGCGGAGACTGCAACCGAAGCATGCAGCGAAACGTCGGGATAGTGTCCTGGGCAATGGCTGAATGGTTGCGCGTTGCCGAGGAGCGAGCTCGATTCTGGGCGGAGCTCAGTCGAAAGACGGGAAGCAAGGATGCTCTGCAAGACGTGAGCAGGAATGCTCGCAAGAGCAAGAGGTCGAGGAAGGGCGATGATGCGGACGGAGGGGTTGTGACCAAAAGCGAGCTGCTGAGATTCATGGGTCAGCAAGGGCTAGATGTTGCTGTTCCTTATGGCAACGGGAAAGAATCGAAGCTGAGGCTGGAGTGGAAGATTGAATTTGACTGGACGGGCGAGGCACAAAGCAAGTTGGCCGTTTTGACAGGCGTACCAGGCGAATGTGAGTCGATCCCCTTTATACGATACGAGCTACGTACTGACAAGCCGCTCAGGGCACAAAACGGATAAGAAAGGAACTCTTGGCAAGATACCCCTCGTATTCCAGACGTTGATTGATGGCGGAGAGGAGCCTGCATCGGCGGCGCAGAAAATGATTGCATTGTTGGCTGGCGAAGTTTGAGTGATTGCTGTTTATTTCGGTTTCTGGGCGTCCACATTGTATCTTCCGAGTTGAGCAAGCCTGCATGCATGTGTAACGAAACATCACGACTGTATCAATACCACGGCAATGATGTCATCATCCTCATTAAGATTATTTAACAACCCTCTAGCTCTCTCTCCTGTGATGGATGTTGTAACCCCCCGCCAAAGCTTCCCATATATCTTGCGTCGTGAGGCGTAGACAGCTCGTTTAGTCGACGTCGACGCCCAGCTTGCGCAGGTCGGCCTTTGCCAGATCGATCTCCTCCATGAGTTCCTTGTGTGCCTCGGGGACGTCGTTGAAGGTTAAGATGCCGAAGCCGAGTCGGAACAGGAGCACCGCGCCAAAGGTGACGAGGGCCCAGAAGGGGAGCTGTCCAGCTGTTAGCATTCCGTCTGTAATTATATCCATCTTCCCTTTGGACGGTCTGCTGTGTATTGAATTGGATGGATATACGTACGACGGGGACAATCTCCTTCTGAATCAGGGGAGGGAGGGGCACGAGCTCGAGGAACAGAGCAAGGTAAAGCTGCAGAAGGAACAGGTTAGCCATTACTATCAGTTGGATCACGGAGATTTCAAGAGGGAAACAAAACATACAGAGGTCAGGAGTAGACCAAAGGAAATGGTCTGCAGTGCGCGCGTCATTGTCACAAGCTAGGTGGTAAAAAAGAGCGGACTGGTTTTTTTTTTGTTTGAATTCTGTTTCTTGCGGGTTGAGGGAGGTGGTGATGTGGTGTCGTTTCAACGGGAACGTGTCAGGGGACTTTTCGAGGGCTTCTGTGGCGCGTGCTTAACAGCTACGCGGGTGCGATTGAGGCTGGTGTGGGGGTTTAGTCAGCGTGCTTGAGATTACCCTAGGTAGATGGCAGTTTGCCGCGGGGTTAGTCAAAATGGACCAGGCTTGGCTATGAGGAATTACGGAATACACTCCGTACTTGAGCTCATATACGTTCAATTGTTGGGCTTGAACTTTACAATTGGTTAGTGATGCTTCAGTATCATTAGTCAAGTCAATTTCGTTCTTCGAGCTGGAGTAGTATAGCTGGTTATTGGTGGTATGATGACACGACTCGAGCATGTTTCTAAACCTACCTAGTACAATGCATAATCGAACTCGCACGGCTGTACATATGATCTTGACCTGCAATTGTAGACCAAAAGCGTATAACTTCTTGATATAGGTACGGTGTTGTTATCATGTACTCCGTACTCCGTACATGCTGTCAAATAATGGCAGGCGCGAAACATGCTCCATTCGTCCGCGGCAATCAAATCGCAGAATTGACCAAAAGACCCAGTAAATATGTGGGGTACTTGCCCAGCATCCAAACCGCCCTTGGACAATGAATGCGGTTTTCGGTTATCTGTCAAAAGGTGGATTCGGCCTCGTTAACCGAACATTACATCACTTTGAGAGAAAAGCGTCTACAGGAGGAACATGGGCGAATGAGAAGATTCCAAAACCGATGAGGCTGCCGGAAAATAAGCTTTCAATATCGCGGCCCGTAGCACCGACGGGGGGGCAAAGTGGTGTGATGCGGCGGTTTCGTATATATAACAATTGGCTTTTCTCCTCTTTCTTTTTTTCTTCTCATCAACCCCTTCTTTGACTCTCTCCTCTCTCTTTTGTGATCCGTGAAGTTGGGCAAAAGAACTCTCCACTCATTTCACGACCATTCTTCCCAAGTTCCTCTTTTAATCAAACCCCTCCTTCTTCTTCTTCCTCCTTCCCTCTTCTCGGATCAAAAACCTGCTAAATTTAATCATGGCATCGCCAATTGCTTCGGCGGCACTCAAGGCCCGGGTGCGGCGGCCTTCTCTTCTAAAAAAGCTATGCAAGCCCCAGGACCTCATGTCTCACTTCCCTAACGGGGCGTACATTGGGTGGTCGGGGTTCACCGGCGTGGGATATCCAAAGTGAGAGAGACGCACACTTTTTATTTTGGATGGTTCTGCAGAAAATGCTTACTAGAGTCGTAGGAAAATGCCTACCTACATGGCGGATCATGTGGAACAGAATAAGCTAAATGGCCAGCTCAAGTACTCGCTGTTTGTTGGCGCCTCGTCCGGCGCCGAGACGGAGAACAGGTGGGCTGCGCTGGACATGATTGAGAGGAGAAGCCCTCATCAGGTCGGCAAGGAGATTTCCAAGGGCATCAACGAGGGGCGGATTAATTTCTTTGATAAGCATTTGTCAATGTTCCCCGTTGACCTGGTTTACGTGAGAAGATTTCCCCCTAACCTCTCCCCCGAAGATGATGAGCATGTATTGACACGATGGATAGGGCTACTATACAAAGGACAGACCAAACAACAACCTCGATGTGGTTGTTGTCGAAGCTACGGATATCAAGGAGGATGGAAGCATCGTACCCGGAGCGTCGGTTGGCGCGACGCCTGAGCTCGTCCAGATGGCGAACAAGGTCATCGTAGAGGTCAACACGGCCCTGCCCTCGTTTGAGGGACTTCACGACATCACCATGACGGATCTGCCGCCGAGGAGGAAGCCGTACCTCATCATGGGGGTCGAGGACCGCATCGGGACGACGTCGATTCCCATTGATCCCGAGAAGATTGTCGGCATCGTCGAGTCGGACTACCAGGATGCCACGGCGCCAAACACGCCGGCCGACGAGAATTCTTTCAAGATTGCCGGCCACCTGATTGAGTTCTTCGAGCACGAGGTTTCCCAGGGCCGCCTGCCCAAGAGCCTGCTGCCGCTGCAGTCGGGCATCGGAAACGTGGCCAACGCCATCATCGGCGGGCTGGACAATTCCAACTTTAAGAACCTCAAGGTCTGGACAGAGGTCATCCAGGACACCTTCTTGGACCTCTTCGACTCTGGCCGCCTGGACTTTGCGACGGCCACGTCGATTCGGTTCTCGCCCGAGGGGTTCCGCCGGTTCTACGACAACTGGGAGTCGTACTACGACAAGCTCCTCCTGCGTAGCCAGCAGGTCTCCAACTCGCCCGAGATTATCCGCCGCCTGGGCGTCATCGGCATGAACACGCCCGTCGAGGTCGACATTTACGCCCACGCCAACTCGACGTGCGTCATGGGCAGCCGCATGCTCAACGGTCTCGGCGGCTCGGCCGACTTCCTTCGCTCGGCCAAGCTCTCCATCATGCACACGCCGTCCACCCGGCCGTCCAAGACGGACCCCCACGGCGTGTCCTGCATCGTGCCCATGTGCACGCACGTTGACCAGACGGAGCACGACCTCGACATCATCGTCACGGAGCAGGGCCTCGCCGACGTCAGGGGCCTGAGCCCCAAGGAGAGGGCCAGGGTCATCATCAACAAGTGCGCCCATCCCCAGTACAGGGACATCCTCAAGGCGTACTTTGAAAAGGCCGAGATGGAGTGCCTGAGGAAGGGCTGGGGCCACGAGCCGCATCTGCTGTTCCAGAGCTTCGACATGCACAGGGCCTTGATGGAGGAGGGATCCATGGCCAAGGCCAAGCCGTGGTGATGTAGAGCAACGTCGGGACATGAGGAAAGTATATACACATTGCATTAGAGGGATTCAATAAACTTTTTTGCTTCAAGCTATTGGTACAGCGAGGTCGCAATCGTGGAAGGGTGTCTAATCCGCTAGACTGTTTGTCATTCACTTGTTGTCCTGACTTGGCATATCATCCACGCTCACTCTAGGTCCAAACGTTTTACCTACCTACATAGGTTTTTTCACCAAAGCGTTCAGACACATCTCCCATCGATCCAATAACCTCTCTCCTCCTCTCGCGTCCCCCAGTTCCACAAGGTCCGAGACTTGTAAATGGTGCGCAAGCATCGCATACAGCTTACTTTGCCCAGCCGCCGAAAGAAAAAGTCAAGACCGCTTCATCCAACTTGTCATATAGACTACCGAGGTCCTTATTGGCCCCCCGTTCGCAAGTAGGAATGAGTTCAATGACAACCACGGCCAGAGCGTCAACGCCACCCTCGAGCACGCGGAGAAGAGCGCCAATGGGGGCAATGAAGCGGGTACTTGACAGGATGCCCCTTTTACCAATAATGGCATCGAGGAGATTCTCATGAACTTGAACGAACTTGGTAATTTTCCTTTGATCAGCACCGAGCTTGCAACCAACTTATAGAGAAATCAATTCAAACAAACTCACGTCATGGAAGGCGTGGCAGATGTCGCTCTGCTCTGACTCGGCGAATACTTCCTCAGGAGGGTCAGAAAGAGAGTGGCTGGTCTCCGTGACGGTGATGATGATGGCCTTGAGGGCCCTGATTGCCTTCTATTTCAATTCCAATGGTTTTAGATTCAAAGTTACGGAGTACGTCTTAGTTTCAGGGACCGGGATTGCTAAACTCACGGGGACGGTAATAGTGAAAAAGTTGCTTTCGCTGATATCATTGACGAGGTCGTTTGTGTCGGCGGAGAGATGGGTCATTATATCGAGGGAACCGACGACGTCGTTGGAGGTAAAGGCAGCGGCCTGATGAGTAGCAGCAGCAGCCAGGACGGCGATGATAATGTTGAGCTTCTTGAATTGCATCTCAGCGGTGCTTTTCCGTAACTTATCAAGGATTATTCACGTTCTGGATTCAAACACAAATAAATAAGCGTTCCACCGTGTGATACCTCAGTTCTCGTCACTAGATGGCGGTAAACATGAACATGCCATAGATCCGATTGTGCTGATTAAGAGATTCAACTTGTTGGATGTCGGGAGATGTATAATGTGTATATTCGGAGCATTTGAAGAGGAGTTTAAGGATCGTGAGATGGAAAAAAGAGGCAGCATAAAGTCAACAAGGGGAAAAAAGGGTATGCGCTTCCCTTGAAGGTTCACTGAATTCGAACACGGGGGCAGGGTGCCATCTTCGGGCCGTCAAGGGTCAAGGGAGGTTTCTCGGGCCGCTCTGTCTCACATTCCTGGAGGAGAAGATGACGGTTGCGGTGATGAGGGGAAGAAGATTTGATGGAGTGTGTATGTACGTTGAACGCACATCACTGTAGTGTTTTCTTTTACATTCGATGAGCAATTGATACCTTTGTATTGATTGAATGTATAGTCCTTTGATTTTGTCATTTATTTGGTTACTGTTGGACGCCCTACGGTGTTTGTATGTATGCTGGGTGTCTCACATTCATGGGTTGAGTCTGGAATGAGACTTTAAGACGCATCAACTTTTTACCTTGTCGTCCCCCGACTACCTACATTCATACGTTTTGGAAGACGAACAAAACATGCTGATGGAAAAGTGTTGCAAGCTGTAACCTTTCGCAGGCCTTTGATGCCCCATCTACTCGCCGAGGCAAGGGAGCCAGGCCTGATATGCTGCGCTGACGGAGCCAACGTTTGTACTGTCAGACAGAGGTCAGTCACTTGCTTACGCATAATAGTATTCCCCCTCTTCCAATACACAAGCTCACACATCGCCATCGTGAAAGCCGCAGGAATCGCATAACCCAGCATGCCTTTGCTTTGCAATATGCAATGCACGATCCATGCCAAGACGAACAAGGCCCCCGGAGTTCTGTCGGTATATCCCAGTAGTGAGTGCTGGAATTTGTAAAATCAGCTGTTGAATAACTCGGTGCATAACCATGTGTTGATTAAGCAAAGGATGTTGCTAAGCCCGCGATAGGTCGGTTCGATGCATTGGCATGCTTTGCCCGCACGACCGCTGGACTCGCAACTTGACGAGTATGGAGACAGTAATAAAATAATCACTTCTTGCGACCATCTACACAAAACTTTCACATGCTTCGCCACTTGCACTCGGTAAAATGCAACGCTGCGTATGCGTCCGCTCCCGCACCTCTCAAAAAGGATGGTGTGGTGTGGTGTGATGTGGTGCGTTTGCGACGTCGGCCTCTAGAAATAGGTAAAACCATCGAGGGGTAGGATCCTACATGCCCGTGTGATGCGATATCGCCACATACGGTGATGATGTGCTGTCCTTGCATTTGGCAATAAAAAGAAGGGAAGCCATTTCCCTCCAATATGATGCTTGCCGGTCATCGCAGACATGCAACCAACTCAATTCTGACGGCAAATAAAGCTGGCGAGATTAGTCGACAATGATGATGTCAAACTATTTATTTTGCACGAGCATGTCCGCCCCGACGTAGCAATTATACATATGATAACCGCATGCGACATGGAATTAGAAAGGTAATAATAAAGGCGCGGCGTAGAAAAAGCAACCTACCTATTCTTAGAAGAACTTATTACCGGGTAAGTTCAGGCACTATTTCGAGGAGGGGGGATTTCCCCGCGCCGCGAATCCTTTCCGCCGAACAAGCTGCACAACAACCAACCCATTCTGTTTCTAGCTTTGTAGACGAAGAGAAATTTATGCCTTTTTTTCGTGAGGGAGTGATGGGAGGGTCAGAAGGTTTTTGTAAAACAGGTTCCTATAATTAGATGCGAGGCGAATTTGCATCATCGTGCTAAAAGGGTCCAAGTGACGGTGTTTCAACAGAGAGAGGAACAACGCAATACCATCATCTAACAAGTTGAGTAACAAGACTTGTGTGGCCGTCGTTTGAGGGGAAAAATGGGCGTGACTTGTCAAGACGAGATTCGACCGGGTTCTGCACGCGACGGCGCACATGGGACATGACATGACGTGTGGCCATTCCGGGAGAGCGACCGAGCGAGCAAGCAAGACACCCAAACCATACACGGGGCTCAATATTAGGGTATCATCGTGACATGAGGGTTGAATGAGAGTGAGTGAGTGGGCAAGCCGTTTTTTTTTTTTTTTTTTTTTTGCCTCGGGAAGCTACCTTGGGTACCCGTTGACATATGAAAATTCCGTTACAGGTGACACAGCTTTGTGAACCAGCACATTCCAGCAGTTTTTGTGCTACTAAGCAAGTGGTGGACGCATCCTTACAAGCGGTCATAATGAGAAAGCAAAAAGCAGATGAAAAAAATGATTAAAAATTGAAAAAATGGATTAAAACAAAAACTAAAAAAGAATTCAACACCAGCCGCGCGTCTAGAGAAAGAACCTTCGACAAACTGTTAGCGCCAACTCTAGATCTATCAACGTCTTTCGTTCAAAAAACTTTATATAAAAAAACATCTGACTTGACGCGTCCCCCCCCCGGAGTGGCGGCTATTTCGACGGTTTTTTTTTTTTTTTTTGTTTTTATCAACGGCTGCGACTGTTTCACTAAAGTCTACTTGTAAAGTCCACAGTTGCTGGTAGGGCAGCGCCAGCCAAACGGTTTTTCAATTTTTTCTCTCTTTTTCATCTTTTTTTGAGTTGCCGCCTACGCTATTAGGCAGTGGGTGCGCGCGCGCGGGGGAGGGAGGAGCAGCAGTTTCGGCATCTGGTGTCCCTTTGGCAGTGATTGGCGTTTGAGACCTTCATTCATGACACACCAGCGGGTAACAAGCAGGTGTTGTTCCGTAGGCGAGAAAAAAGCGGGGGCATGTGCGCAATGGAGCAGAAAAGAAGCAAGAGCGACTCACATCAATGAGAGACAAAAGGCATGTGCATGTGAGAAGCCCAAAAAGGAGAGAGACGCTGTTTGCTGAGAGAGAGAAGGAGCGAAGCAAAATGGCCTTGTCTGTCTGTCATATGATCATGCCCACCGTATGAGCGAGCGAGCGACACGTTGATTCCTCTGAATAGTCATTCATCATCACGACGATTGCGCAGTATAGATATATCGAACCGACTTGTCCCCTCCTTTTTCACACGACGATTCTCCCCCTCTTTTTTTCTTTCAACCAACCTCCCCTTCCCATCGCCATCGGTGTCTACTAGTAGTATCTAGTAGTATTCTTCTGCCCACCATTAAAAAACCCACAATCATCACCACCACCTCCTCCACCATCATACCATATACCCTGTCGCTCTGCTGCTACATACGGACTAACGGAGCTACCCTTTGCTATATAACCTGCAAGGGACAAAAGGCGACATCGGACGCACCTTGGAAGGCCGGGTGACCAGAACTTTGGAAAGAAAAAAAAGACATCTTGGCAGTCCTTGCACGACCCCTAACGCGGGCCTCCACCAGAGAAAGCGCTCCGTTCTGAGCGACGAATCATTGGCCACAGAGCGTTCCCTTTTTGCGTCTGGCTGCATCTGCGAATGCAGGTTCCCCATGCACGTTGAGCTTCTTTTTCCTCTTGCCGTGCCCCGTGCAGCGCAGCTGTGTCACTGACGCACATGAACAATTTTTTTTGCATGCATACATATACACAAAGGCTCAAAAAAGAAAAAAGAAGGGAAAAAAGTGTGGTGGTGTGTGTGTGTGTGTGACACAGCCCACGTTATAGAGAAAGGTATCCCTTGATCATCCTTTCTTTGTACTACATCTCAGACAAACATTCAGTTCTAGAATCTTTTCAACAGAAAGATAAAGAACAGAATCCATTTCCCCCCTCCTACTCCTACATTACTCCTCTTTCTTCTCAGGGAAGAAACATTCCAATTCCCCAAGCCAAGACCGGAACGGCCCCCGTTTCCGCTATTCGTTTGACCGCCGCTTCGAATTAAGAGAAACAAAGAGGGGGTCCACTTCACGATCACAAGGCGCAAGGGTTAGAGAAAAGAGAGGAGAAAGAAACGAAACGAACTGCTGCACGACAGTCATTCTATTTGTTTGAAACAGGACTGGCGCGAATTCTTTTTTTCTCTCTCGCTCTCTTTTCTCCTCTTGTGGTCTGCTTCGAACAGGTGGTTTTACCGCACATCGGCACGGACAACCCCGGCCTGGGGTTCACATACTAAATATCTCTAAACCCTCATCCTCGCCAGGGCCCTCAAAGCTTGGATTCTTCTTTTGAACCGTTCACCGCCTGAATCATCTCAACAAATCTTTTTCTTATTCTTTTACCCCTTGGTCTGTGCACTTTATACATACGCACGTTTTACCCCTGGTTTATCAGGTTGCCTGGCCATTCTTATGACGATTGAACGAGAAAAGCAAAAAGTCACGAACGATACCTGGATTACGACCATTTTACCCGCGCGCGTTGCGTACAAACCACATGACGACACCTGTACGACACACAGACACATCGGCTGATCCCGCGTATACTTGATTCTCATCCGCTATCCATTCACCAATCATTTTATTTCTCGCTAAAGAGAGAGAAAGAGGACGGACAAACGCGGACCCACGGGAAACTTGAATTACCTTGGGCCAGCACGGGGCACAAACGACACTATTCCCAAGGCCTTGCAGACCGCAACTTGAACAGGCACAAATTACTCCGTACACCGAAAGGAGGACAATATTGCAGACTTTCTTTGTTGGGTATTTTGTGCTCCATCATTCTGCGTCGTCATCATTGGCTACTCCTTTTTTCTGTCCCTTTGATACATATGAGGAGGTGGGCATGGCATCTTATTTAGTCCTGCTTGCACCATCTCATACTCTCAACATCCCACTCACACCGAAATCCACAATCTCACCACTTTGTCAGTCAACTAGACTATCAAGGAAAGAAAAGCCCTCGATGGGTGGTTTCAGGCAAAGCATGGACAGAAGATCCAGCATCGCCACGTCAGATACGACGTACCACAGTTTCAACGACGTTGAGCTCTTCGAGCCGGCGTCCCCTCCCCGGAAACCTAGCACCGGCACCGGCACCAGAACCAGTCCCCTCAAGACGGAATCCCCCGTCAGCGTCGCGAAGCCAGAACAAGGTCCGGACTCAAGGCCGCCGACGGCCTACAAGATGAAGCGGCAGGACTCCGGGTACGAGTCCAACACGGCGACGCCGCGTACCTCGCTATCCAGCTCCCGGGTCTCGACGTCGCGGCGCACGTCCAACGCCTCGATCCGGCATCGGACGAGCACGAGGTCTGCTGCCGCCGCCGCCGTCCACCACCGGTCCAAGAGGTGCAGCGCGCACTACCCCCAGAGCCACAGCAACTCACGCTCATCACTCTACCTCTCCCGGCCGTCTACCCAGTCACAGTCCCAACCGCACTCGCCCGACTCGTACTTCCACTTCCCCCCGCTGGACCCTCGCCCGCCCAAGGAGGAGCAGGAAGAGCAACCCGACCCGCCGACGCCTCCGATCCCCCAGACCACGCACTACTGGACCTCGGACCGCACGCGCAGGATGGAGTATGCCGCCATTGACGCCGCGCAGCGCGGCTTCTCCGGCTGGGTGCGCAGGAACATTGTCCCCGACTGCCTGATCCCCAAGGAAGACCGCGTGGTCGGCTTCGACGACGACACGGGCAGCGTGCGCCGCTATCGGCTCGAGCTTGAGGAGGATGAGCCCGAGGAGAAGAAGCAGAGGCCCCGACGCAAGACGTGGCACTTTTGGGCTTGAAGGTCATCTATTACGTTGTTAATTTTCTTTTGTTTTCTTTCCCTTTGTTTATTGCATCTCATCATCATCTGCATGGCCTAGATTGTGTTTTTTCTTCTTCTTTTTTTCTTTTATTTTTGCATCGGAAACCAAAAGAAATTGGCGTTTTATACCCGCTCGTCTGCGGCGAGCTGTCAAAATTATCTCATGATTTCTTTTTCTCTTTTCTTTTCTCTGGAGACTCGGGACCACACGGCATACATTTTAGCGTAGCATTTTTTGGGGTTTGGAGTAATTTTATGCATAGTAATGTAATGATTCAAGACTTTTTTTTTTCACTCATCAAAGATAGATACATATATATATATATGTTTCCCAACTTTGGTTTTCCTTGTTATGGTAGTGGTATAAACGCGTGACGCGTCTGCCATGCGCGAAACATCTTACATGTACATTGATTGGCCGTGCTTATATGCGTCTACAAGGATAGATCTGACAGGGGAGAGAGGGATCGTACATGTACTCCGTAGATGCTTGCAGAGCGCATACATCATTGGGCGGCTTGAACTTGAAGCAGCATGAAACCGTCTCCATCCGCCGATGATACCTAGTGCCCGGCGTGCATAACGACGATGTTACTTACTTACTCCGGTACCGTTTTGCCGTCGATACTCGGCGCGCCAAGTCCGGCATCTCGGAAGCTCCCTAATATCGCCAATGCTACCACACACACAAATCGATCTTATTTCGGCCCCACGTCCGGCTTACTCTTCCGTCTTATCTTATTCTCGGAGGGTTGGACAAGGGAAAGAGAAGAAAAAGAAGAATAGAAAAGAAAAAACAGCCTTGTGTGCCGACATTCGTTTGAAATATTTCGCACTTTTCTTCACATCCTGGCCTCGCTCCCTCACTGCCACGAAAACTAAGAAAGCCTCCGTTGCTCCTAGGCAAGCAATGCCCGGTTCTCACGTCAGGTCATTCAGCAAGGTTGGCTGAAAATCTTAGTAGGACGCGCGTGGGAGGCTGGGGAAAGACATTTACCACCACCCACCGCTACCGCCACCGTTCTAAAGAAGCATAGGAAGCACGGCAAAAAATCCATTAAAAGAAGAATCACATAGTACAAAGTTCAGCAGTGGCGCGAGAATGCGACCACGTTTCCTTTTGCTGTCCTGTAGGATGGCTGGATGGGGGGTTTGATCCATTTGCACAGCCCCCTAGACTTTAGCCGATGCTGCCGTCGGGGTGCACAACCTTCCCCTCTGCAAACTATTATTCCAAATCCTCCGTAAGCCCGTTTGCGAAGGGGCATCTTCAGAATCTGCCTCTTTGCCATATTTTTGGGTTCCTGGGGCGCGCGGTGGTAAGGTAAAAGGGGGGTGGGGGGTGTTTAGATGCATTCTTTTCTTTTTCTGCCCCGGCTGTATCGGGCTGGGGAAGTGCATTGCTATGTAGGACTGATTGGGGGGTCAGTAGATGATACTTGCCCTTTGCTTTGGGCAGTGCTCTGCTTCGCCTTAGGAATGTGTCAGCATGTACTCCGTACGGAGTATGCCAGCAGATATTACCATCGTCATGAAACCCCCTGTGGTGGTGCGAATCTTGAAAGTGCATAAGACGGGGCAATAGACTTATTAGTGTTCAATATAAGGCTGAAGTTATATATGGCGGGCGTGTTGGAATAGACGCAAAGGTGGGGTCGAGTGCAGAGCCTCTATGGCCTGGGTATCATGATCGACCGTGGTGGCTTCAAGCCATTGCTACTCTGTGTGACCCGGCTCCTTTTGATAGTTGCGCAATGAAACTCTGTAGAGTCGCAACCAATAATCATGCCTCGACAGAAGAAATGGGGTAATAAAGGGAGCTGACGTATCAAAATTGAAGGCTCGTAAACCCTTTTACTTACCGGACACAGCATACCTATCTCCCCTGAATTGACCCTTTTTGCACTCATGCCCTCGCAAATGTTATGATTTCAACGTCGTGCTTAGCAGCTCGCATTCTCCGGTAACTTGATCGTCATGATTGCACAATCGCAAGTGTAACCTCGGAATTGCCCTACAGGTCAGCCTTACCACCAACGTGTTTAGGTCGAGAGTCACATCTCTTCACATCTGTACTGGGCGCAGTATTGTGCAGAGTTGAAAGTGCTGCTGCTGCGAGAAATGCATGGCGCTCGTCGCTCAAGGTCACAAGGCATTCGTAAACACCCCATCAAGACCTATTGAAGGTGCATGTTGATGAGACACATGTCCTTCGTCTCGTAGTGCATCGCCACGACAAAACAAAACTAAAGAGACGCCGGCTAGGCATAGCAGTTTCGTGGTTTCGTGATCTAATTAGCCATGTCTCGGCGCAGCTGGGCATCCTGTGCTCCCGATCTTCGTCGTACGCAGCCACATTATCGTCAATTCTCCTCATACTATAATGTGCCAACGCTTGGCGTGCGCGTTGGCCTGACTGTAGTGTGATACGGTATAGCTCGTTACTTTGGTGAGTGTGTTGACAGTTACAATGCGCTATCCGCCAGCAGCATTCCTGCCCTGATGACCGAGGTCGTATGTTCGATTCACGTGCGAGCCTATGAGGCTCAATCCACGAGCATTGCATCGTTTGCGGAAGAGAAAACCCCGTGTCCGTGGTATGGATCTCGGAGTTCCCAACTTCACCGCCGGAAGTTGTCCGCTTAAAGTGGTGTAAAAGACGATTCTATGAAGGTGTCCATAAAAGTAGTGGCTTAGACACTTGCTCGTGTAGTGCTAGAACAGGTTCTTGATACTGATTTGGTGACTGATGCCCGGATCTTGAAGACTGACCGAGTAGACGATTACGTTGTTAAGCCGTCAAGACACTACCCACACAGCATGCCACCAGAGAGAGGCTAATGGATGTTGGCGTGTGAAATGGATAATTGTGATAAGACGTACTTGTACTTGTAGCTGGTTGTGGGATAGTAAATAGCCGGAGGGCAGTGCAGAGTATCTGTTGGCATGTCAGTGAGTGAGTCTTCACCCACTCAAAGTCTCATCTGAAGAGGTCATGATGATCTCTCTTTAGATACAGTCACCGAGCTACCATGTCAGGAACATTCGCAAATAAGGTCCCTTTTTTCCCCAAAACACCTACCTACCTCCTATCATCAACGGGAGGATTTAAAGAGCAACGGCTCAGCCGACGGCTTGTGGAGAATTCCCATTTCCCCGAAGTCAAGCCTGTTGTGTGCACGAAGAAGCTGCAAGTACGGAGTACTTGTAAGTAAGCTCTTGGGAAGCGATTCACTCAGCAATTCCAATGCTTAAAACTACTCCTGAAACGGGTTGGCCTGCTTTAGCAGTGTCGATCGGTAATATGCGGAGAGCCGTGCTCTTCATGCTTCGCTCCGTAGGCAACACTGTCCCTGAGGCCTTCATGGGGGCTCACAGCTCGCTCAGCTGGAGGACAACATGAGGTATCGAGACTTATTGAGGTGACGATACTGCCAAGTAGTGGCTAAACCATACTTGCCACCGAAGCAGTATCAAAACCTGCTGAAATCGCGATGATGACTAGCTGGGTTTATGGGGAAAGGTCTGAGGCCCGATGGCAACAGCTTGTATCCCCCCTGAAAGAGTTGGCAATCTGGAATTCGCACAGGCTGCTGGGCTGCACAGCCACGTTGGAGTAGGTCGTGGTCCAATCACCGCTCTATAGTGGAGTCGAGATGAAATGCACCATCAAACAGCATCCTTGCGCCCACATTTCCGTTACTTGGCTTCCTGGTAGCTTCGGCTCGGGTTCAATGTGGGCGCGTACGGACGAAGCCTTGGCCTAGCATTGTCTGTTAGTTGTCTAGCAGCCTATCCTCTGCCACGAGGCCTCTGATCAGGGGACCTCGGATTTTTGACTTCACAGCCCAGGCCAACGCGTTCTCTCGCCTCTGGTGTCTGTGGCTGAGGTTGACTTTCAGCTATACAAGCCACAGCTAGTGTGGCCGAAGAGGACATTGAGCAAGTCACGGTGGACAGATCTTTTTCTCCTCTTTTTCTCAACTTGTGTACAAGTATACCGGGAGGAGGGGGTCACATCTGCTCGCATTAGTGCCAGAGCGGTTCGGGTGGTATGTGACACTAACACCCTACGGAGTGTGTACATTGCTCCCGATATCTTGTTGGATGCCAGCATGGCCAGCAACAGGCGGTATTACTACTGCTAGCTGGCAACCCCCCATGTTGGTGGATGAAATAAGGTTGTAGGCAATCGCAAGAATCGATCTTGCCCTCCACTGATGCCAAGAGTGCTGCCCCGTGCATCTTCTCTCTCAAGTGCCTTCACCATGATGTAAGTGCCCCGGAGTTTTACAAGTAGGGGTTGGCATTTGCTCAAAGAGCCCGTTCCCGGCCATCGGTTGTGCATCCCGAAGAGCACGGAGTACATACCTGGAATGCCAACATTGCATGAGGGCTGCATATAGCACTGCCTCACGGATGCCAGATCTAGACAGAGCGATGGGGACGAGTGCGAGCGTTTATAAGCACAGCTGGCGTTTATTTGTTTCAAACTGGCGGTAAACGGCGGTACGCCGTCGGAATCCTTGTGCGAAGAAGTACATATGCATGATGATGTGCGCGCGCGGTTCGATAGTTCACAGGGTCTAATGGTGTCACTGGTTCAAAGTGGTCACTCAGTGCATCCTTTTGACGTTATTAGCTCGAACGTCAATGCAGGGAGTGCGGTTCCCTTGCAGAGAAAAGAAGAATTAAGTTAAAGGTCCGGGAACGGATTTACTGACTTACTATCGACTGAGCCCGTCAGAGCGTGGAAAGGAAAAAAAAAGTGGTTGCTGTCATGAAAGTGGAAAAAGTGGCTCAAGGGGGCTGTGCATGATCCTGGCTTTTTTTTGTTCCCCGACGATTTCATTCTTTCGGCTGATGATCGCCACCTAATAAATTTGCACGAGGTGAAAACTGCCTCGCAAGAATCAAATGCTGAAAAAAAAAATCGGCTATGTTTAGAAAAGTGCGCGAAAAAGGCAACATCATGGGCTATGGTAAGGATGAAGTCGAAAATGCCTGAGCTGGTCAGATCTCGCGGTCTTACCTAAATGTAACCGAAATGGACGGGGCAGGCGCTCTCGAAAGAAAATGGAAGGGACATTGAAGTGGGGGAGGAGCATCCGAATTACCTACAAGTACAAGTACATAACTCCGTACTCCTGCTGTAAGAAGGCATCCATTCAGAAGCCAGCGTCTTACTAGGAAAAGATCCTAGGGAAGGACTCAGCGAATAAGCTTGGAGGCCATTCGCGCCGCAACCCCTCCTTGGATCGCTTCATTATCCAATGAGAAGCTCTATGGAGGAAACAAGCATTAGGGTGGTGGAGCTCTTACCTTAAGCCGCAGGTGAAAATCAAGGTCGCGCCTTCAGGGACTGAAAATAAGACTAGGCTATATTTGTACTGGATTAGGTGAAAAATCATATTGGCACAGTCCGATGATTCGGACCAGTGAGATGGACTCGGATGCTGCAGCCTTCCTTCACTTTCGTTCTTTCTCTTCAATCTCCCCATAATGCTCCCTACTGGAGGTGGTCTCTGGAATACTCTCCGTACCTACTGATTATCTAGGCCAGGTGAAGGAAGTCCCGAATGATCTGCCTCCTACCGGGTTGAGCTCATGTTTAATACACATACACTCCTTTTCCCTCTTCTTCCCCTTCTCGCACACCTACTTGAGCTTCGCCTCGTTATTGACGGACACCCAACGCCTCATTTGGCTGACAGACAGTACGAAGTGGTCTCAACAATTGTCTATCCACACCCTTCGCCCCCCCTTCGCCCCCGAAAAAAGACTCGGGGTTCTTCTCTCTTCACATAATAAGGCGTCACGCAACCCCTCTCAGCTACCTGTTTCTTTTCTTGTCTCCGACAACCTGGTACTGGAAACCCATCATCCTAGTCAACGTGTTCCGATGTGGGAGAGACCATAACCAACATCCGAAGCTCCATACCCTTTTCCCCCTTTTTAACAAGGACAGAGACTTTTGTCTTCTTATATCCTTATTCTTTACGTTTAATATTTCTGTTGGCCAAAACACAGTCACAGTCGCCATCATGGCGACGAATAATTTGTCCAGCAACGGCATGCTGGCCCCTACCTTGCATGTTGACACAAGACAACGATCAAACAGCCGCACCGATACGATAGCATCAAGCGTTTCAAATCCCTTTCTAACACCATCTGGGACGAGTACGGCGCAAAGTACATGGTCTTCCAACTTGGACGACCCCGAGTCCGCGTTGCGGCCTGACCCCGGGACTGAAAATGACTTCAACGTGGACAACAATCCTTTCGCTTTTACACCAGGACATTTGAATAAGCTGCTTAATCCGAAATCATTATCGGCTTTTAAAGCTATGGGTGGACTACAGGGAATCGCCAGAGGAATACAGACCGATATACACTCTGGTCTAAGCATAGACGAGACATCCGTCCCTGGGCGGATATCTTTCGAGGAAGCTGTTAGGCCAACCTCGGAAGCATGGAAAACAAAAGCTGCTGGTTCATCCGCCGGGACTGCAGCTTTTGAGGATCGCATTCGCGTCTTTAACAAGAATGCGTTGCCTCCCAAAAAGCCGACGTCACTCCTCAGACTAATGTGGAATGCATACAACGACACGGTTTTGATTCTGTTGACCGTTGCTGCCATGATTTCTCTGGCTCTCGGCCTCTACGAAACATTGGGTGCTGAGCATGACCCTGATGAACCCACACCCGTCGACTGGGTAGAGGGTGTTGCCATCACTGTGGCCATCGTTATTGTTACTGTCGTCGGTGGTCTCAACGATTGGCAAAAAGAGCGCGCTTTTGTCCAGCTTAATGCTAAGAAGGAGGATCGCGAGGTCAAGGTTATTCGCTCTGGCAAGTCCTTTATGCTCAATGTTCACGACATCCTGGTTGGTGACATCATTCACCTCGAGCCTGGTGATCTCGTCCCTGTTGACGGTATCTTCATTGATGGTCACGATCTCAAGTGCGATGAATCTTCCGCTACTGGTGAATCGGATGCGCTTAAGAAGACTGGTGGTGACATTGTCTACAAGGCTTTGGAATCTGGTCAGAGCACCAGGGAACTCGACCCCTTCATCATTTCCGGAGCCAAGGTTCTTGAGGGTATGGGTACCTTTGTCGCCACCTCGGTCGGTGTCAACAGCTCTTTCGGAAAGATCATGATGTCTGTTCGTACCGAGGTCGAGCCCACTCCTCTTCAGGTCAAGCTTGAGGGTCTTGCCCTTGCTATTGCTAAGCTTGGATCTTCTGCTGCTGCTCTACTGTTCTTCGTTCTGCTTTTCCGTTTCCTCGCCGGCCTCTCTGGCAACGATGACAGCCCCGCGGAGAAGGCTTCTTCTTTCATGGACATCCTCATTGTTGCCATCACCATCATTGTGGTCGCTGTCCCCGAGGGTCTGCCTTTGGCTGTCACGCTTGCCCTGGCTTTTGCCACCAAGAGGATGCTTCGTGAGAACAACCTGGTTCGAGTTCTTCGTGCTTGCGAGACAATGGGTAACGCTACCACTATTTGCAGTGACAAGACTGGTACTTTGACTACTAACAAGATGACTGTCGTTGCGGGTACTTTCGGCCGTGAAGGCTTTTCGAAGGACGAGGCGGAAGCTGGTATTAACAAGTGGGCCTCTGGTCTTCCTCAAGCTAGTCGCGATGCTCTTGTCCAGTCCATCGCTATTAACTCTACTGCATTCGAAGGTGAAGAGGAAGGCAAGACGGTCTTCATTGGTTCCAAGACGGAAACTGCTCTTCTCCAGCTAGCTCACGATCACCTTGGCCTTCAGTCTCTCGCTGCCGCTCGCGCCAACGAGGAAGTTGTTGTCATGATGCCTTTCGATTCGGCCAAGAAATGTATGGGTGCTGTTATCAAACTCAGGGATGGATCTGGCTACCGACTGTTGGTCAAGGGCGCTTCTGAGATCTTGCTTTCGTACTGTTCCACCAAGGCCGATCTCGAGACCCTTGATGCTAAACCCATGGCCAAGGATGAGCGCAAGGCTATCCGTTCCAACATTGACAAGTTCGCCTCTCAATCCCTTCGAACCATTGGTCTTATCTACAAGGACTTCCAGTCTTGGCCTCCGGCCAATGCCGAGTTTGACGAAGATGAGGTCATCAAGTTTGCTTCGCTGCTCAAGGATCTCACCTTTTTTGGTGTTGTCGGTATTCAGGACCCCGTCCGACCTGGTGTTCCAGAGGCCGTGGCCAAGGCTAAGCATGCTGGTGTGATGACTCGCATGGTTACGGGCGACAACATCATCACGGCTCGTGCTATCGCTACCGAGTGCGGCATCTACACCGAAGGAGGCATTGTCATGGAGGGTCCCAAATTCCGCAAGATGACGGATGAGGAGTTCAAGAGGACTCTACCCAAATTACAGGTTCTTGCGCGATCTTCCCCCGAGGATAAGAGGATTCTGGTCACCAAGCTCAAGGCTCTCGGCGAGACTGTCGCAGTTACTGGCGATGGTACCAACGATGCTCCTGCTCTCAAGGCTGCCGACGTTGGTTTCTCTATGGGTATCTCGGGCACCGAGGTCGCCAAGGAGGCTTCTGCTATTGTTCTCATGGATGACAACTTTGCTTCAATCATTACTGCATTGAAGTGGGGTCGTGCTGTCAACGACGCTGTCCAGAAGTTCTTGCAATTCCAGATTACTGTTAATATTACGGCTGTGCTCCTGGCTTTCATCACTGCCGTCTACTCGACCGAGATGCAGTCGGTTCTCAAGGCTGTCCAGCTTCTCTGGGTCAACCTGATTATGGATACGTTTGCTGCTTTGGCGCTTGCCACGGACCCCCCTACCGAGAAGATCCTCGACCGTCCTCCCCAGGGCAAGAAGGCACCTCTCATTACCGTCAACATGTGGAAGATGATTGTCGGCCAGAGCATCTTTCAGCTTGTGGTCACCTTGGTGCTCTACTTTGCAGGCCCTGAGATTCTCAGCTACGATCGCAGCAACGAGACCAAGATGCTGGAGCTCGACACCATCATCTTCAACACCTTTGTCTGGATGCAGATTTTCAACCAGTTCAACAACAGACGTCTGGATAACAAGCTCAACATCTTTGAGGGCATTCACCGCAATGGCTTCTTCACTGCCATCAACTGTCTCATGGTCGGCCTTCAGGTTGCCATCATCTTTATCGGCTCTCGCGCATTCGAGATCAAGGATGGCGGTCTTGACGGTACCCAGTGGGCCATCTCGATTGTGACTGCACTGATGTGTCTTCCGTGGGCTGTCGCCGTTCGCTACTTTCCCGATGAATTGTTTGAGAAGATTTCCAAGTTTGTCGGCAAGCCTCTGGTCATGCTCTACGACGCTATTGGCAAGGCATGGAATGCTACCTTTGGTCGCATGTTTGCCAAGCTCAAGAAGAACAAGGACACTGACGACGAGGAGTCTGCCAATGCTCCTGATGAGGTCACTTCCAATGAGAAGAGGCCTGAGACGTCCCCAACCAGCCCTATCAACATCCCTGCCATTGTTGCGCCCGAGCCAGAGGAGGAGAACACACACTCTGCTCCTGCTCCCGCTCTTACGATCAATGTTCCCCAGGTGGAAATCACAGAGTCTGAAAAGCCCAAGGCTTGAGAACTCGATTCTTTGTTCATTTATTAATTAATCATGTATTATACCCTGTAGTACCAGCATTCTCACCAGCATGGAGATGTTGGATCAGTGGCGTTTTTGCGATTTCTTTTGCGATTTTCCCTTATGGACACGGCATGCATATAGATTTATGAGCGAATGTCTGGAACGGTGCGATATAAACAGTTTGACCATTTGCTTTTGGATACGAATAGGATAGACGACTGCTGTCAATGACATGAACAGTGACTGGAATAAAAAGTTAACGACTAAATACTTTGTTTGATTGTTGCTCTTGTAAAGTATCTTCTGCCGTAGTACGCACGACATGTGTAAAACATGCCTTGCGTGTTGTAGTAGATGGCTACTGTCTACACTTTGGGAGTGCCGCGTCCTTTGACAAAGAAATGGCTCTTTGTGCTTGATGTTCCCGTTGTTGGCTCAACAATGCGCTGGGTCTACTAAAGGCTTTGAACTGTAGAGCTGACTTTGTTCAGCCTTGATTGTTTATCTCTGTACAGATGTGTGTGAATCATTGAAAGGCAAGTCCTTTGTCCGTTGTCCCCAAACCGGGGGGGTAGATGCGCCAACAAGGGGCAGACCCTATGTCTTTCTTGGTCAACAATGGGCAAACTGTAGCAAAGGTCATGGAAATATTAAGTATGCCATCTCTGTCTCTAAACTCCTTTTTTCGCTCGGTATTGTAGGATACTTTGTTAGTGTTGCAGCATTGTCTTCTTTTTCCCATTCTTCCATCCATCCTCCTTTGTGTCCTTTGACGAAGTGTTCACTGACTCTGGAGTAGACACTGCATCATGAAACTTGTTGAAAGAAGCAACTTTTTGAGGAGCAGTAATGAGGGTTTGAAATTTATCTATAAGATGTCTGGTCCCAGGATGCCTTTTCGAGTTCAAGATTCATCTTCATATCCAGCAAGAAAAGCAACAACTCGAAGTCATAACTAACTTATAGTTTAAACGAACAATCTTCAACAACATCTACGAAGACACATTTAACAGCAGCGAAGCCCTGATAACCCAACCATCTTAAAGACAATATCTGAGAGATATAACAAAAAGGTAAAAACCCAAAACCAGCAATACAAGTTCACCAAGACAGAAAAGGAAAAAAATGTGTTTCTTGTTGAAGATTCATGATATTGAGCCAAGTTGCTCCAGCGAACACAAGTGCGTCGAACGCAAAGTGGCAGCCCTCTCATCCGACAACGCAAGGACCCTCCCCTTTGACGTCTTCAACCCATTCTACGTACCAGAATGCGAAAACGGCTGGGACGAGACCATCCCCGACGGATGCCAGCACCACGGACGCTGCTGCAACCTCGAGTCCGTCCTCCTGTGCACGAAGCCTTGCGCAGAGGGTGGTCTGACAATGTGCCTGGGCAGCATCGAAGTGCACTACCAACGACCTCGCTCCAACCGCGCGGCCAACGCCATGGAAAGTCTTCTCCGCAGGCACTTTGTGCGACGTGCGCCGAATGCTCGCGTCGATCATGATAGGCTGGGTGAGGTTGACGAGAATAAAGTTGGGGAGCTGCTGGGGAAGTACATGGATGCTGGAGAGGTGTATAGGCGGTATGCTGAGGAGCAGCCACTGAGCGTTAGGACGTCGAGTTCGGCGTTCAAGGATGCTGTTTGTCGGGCTTCGAGGGAGGGGAGGGATGCTGTGGGTGCGTTGGATAGAGCTTGGAAGGCTTGGGCTGAGTGGGCTCCGAGGAAGGTGAGGCGTGGGAGGTCGGCGGTGAATGCTAATGCTGCGGCTAGGGATTTGGCTTGGTTGGCCTTTTGGTCGGCCAACTGTCATGAGCCGTTGAAGTTTCCTGATAACGGTAGGCTGAAGGACATCCCTTACCCCTTTTCAAGTTTATGCTAACAGTTTTTTTTAGGACCGACAGAAGTTACTCACTGGAGGATCTTGCCTAATGAGGATCCCAATGTTGTTAAGCTGACAGGAAGAGTAGAGCACCCAGGGGTAAACATCCCGGTTAATGTCACCATCAAGTTCGGAGCGCCTAGCAGTGCTAGCCCTGCGTCTGACGATGACGACAACAGCAATGGTCCCGCCGGCTCTAGTACTGGAGCTCAAGGTAGTAATGGCAGCAACTCCAGCAGCAGCAGCAGCAGCCATGGCGGTGGTGATGATGGTGCTGCCAGCGGACGTGGTTCAAGTGGGAATATCCACGAGGCCACCCCCCCTCGACCTGCCCCCGTGCCAACGTCCGCCGACCCCTTTGGTCTAGGAATCTTGAACAGCGTTGAAGATCCTTGGCCACCGGCTCGAAACCCCTACAACCAGAGCTTTCGAAACGAGGATGAGCTGCTCGACCTCCAAAGGCAGGCAAATACATTGAACAACCAAGCAACAACAATAACAACAGCAGCAACAACAGCAGCACCAGCAGCACCAGCAATGGTAATAGTACCCGCCGCCACTTATACTCCTCACAATGACGACAGCACCTTCTTCCTCGACGCCATCAACCCGAGCGCTTTACATCAGAGCGTTTACAACCAGAGCTTCCGAGACGAGCATGAGTTTCAGCAACGCATCGCTCCAGCTCTGGCTAATACGCCTAGCCGCGCGCAGAGGGCTCCTTCTCCGTACCCTGGTATGCCGCCACTTTCGTGGGGTGGCTCTGCTGTCGCTGGGCCTTCGACGTCTCGTGGTGTCAGGAGGCAGCGTGACATGCCCCCTTTCGACGACGACGAAGACGAAGAGGAAGTTTCCGTAAAGGTTGAGCAGCAGCAGTCTGCTCCTCGTAGTTCCTCACGGCGGGCGTCGTCTCCCCCTGTAAAGAGGAGGCGGTCATCTGGGTCATCCTCTGTTGACCTATATGATATCGAGGAGGCGCCGACTCGGCACAATACCCCGGAGCAGCAGAACCAAGAGGGGAGTGGGAGTGGCGAGCAGACCACTTCCTCCGGCTCCGGCTCCGGCTCCGGCTCAAGTATAAGCATAACCCGACCGACCAACGGTCCAGCGAGGTTCAGGTCTACGTACAGTCTGGACCAGGACCACGTCTGGACCATTATAGAAGGCACACTCCTAGCCTTTGCCAACCTCCCTCCTCCCCCCCCTCCCGGCCCCAACGTCCTCAACACGCGCGTAATGGACAACGCGCGCTTCCTCCACCTAGTGTACCGCCTCGCAGTCGAAATCCGCGACGGGAGGGACCGCGGGAGGGGCGTCGACGACCGGCACTTGCGCACGCAAATCGTCCGCGTAGTACAGTGGCTCGGGGACGTCCGGAGGGACGAGAATAGGTACTCTGCCGCCTATGCGCTGTTCGGGGAGCTGACGCGCGATAATGAGTTTTTGAACGTAGAGGCCGTGAGGGAGTTTGATGGCGTGATTGGGCCTACGCTTGAGGCTGTTTTTGAGTATCTCATGGAGGGGGCGGCGGATGATGGGGCGCGGGAGCGGCTTCAGCGTACTGCCTTTTGGCGGGATTCGTGAATCAGTCCTTGGAGCGGATAGATATACATATAGTTGTAAAGGTAAGAACCAGGTAGGCATACAAATAGGCATATAGATACTCCGTAATTCTTTATTCATCGCATAATTCAGGAATGGTTGGTGTCTTGTGATTCGAGTTGATGTTCATGTCATTTCTTGTCATAATTCTCAATTCTTTTTTTCTTCTTCTTCTTTTTAGGCCGCCTGGCTTCTCGGCTTCACCCTGACCTCGTACCCAACAGGCCTCACATTAAACCAGCCATCCATCTTCAACTCATACCCCGGGTCCGCGGCCTCAAAGTCTACCTTCCAGAGCAGCATGGCCAACGTGGACACGCTCCACTGCCACGCGTAGTGCTTCCCAATGCACTCCCTCTTCCCGTTGCCGAACCACCTCGTCACCCCCTTCGGCAGGGCCTCGAACCCGCCGTCGAGCATCCTCTCGGGACGAAAGGCCAAAGGATCCTCGAGGACGGCCGGGTCCCGGTTGACGCCGGCGAGGACGAGGATCAGGGGCTGGTCGTGGGGGATCTGGTACTTTCCGCCGCCGAGCACGACGGGATCCTTTGTCCCAGTCGGTATGGGCTCGATGTTGAACCCGGGGGCGGGGTGACCCAGGCGGAGGGCCTCGCGGACCGTGGCCTCGATGTACTTTAGCTGGGGGAGCTTCTCGTAGGTGAACTCGCCGTCGCCGAGGACGGCGTCGACCTCGTTGCGGGCCGCGGCAAGGACATCGGGGTTCCGGAGGAGGTGGTAGATGGCGCTGGTGAGCAGGCAGGGGGCCGTGCTGCTGCCTATGGGCATGGAGACGATCTCGTCAATGACCTGCGAGTCCGTGAGGGGTTTGCCCGTCTCGGGGTCCTGCTCGCTCATCATTGCGCCCAGAAGGTCATGGCGGACGGACCAGTCGTGCTTGCGCCAGCTGACCACCTCCTCGGCGTAGCTCCGCATGGCGGCTTTCGACTTTTTAAACTTGCTGCCGTGGAGGAGCCAGTTGAGGAAGCCCGGTCTGGTAGGCCTCATGACGGCTTCCGACGTGGCGTCCTCCATGGCCTGGAGCATCGGGTGAGGCGGCCCATCGAGGCAGTAGAGCTTCTTACCAAAGAGCGTCTGCGTCGTGGCCTCGAGGTTCAGCCTGTTCAGCTCGTCCAGCAGCGTCACCTTGGCGTCGCCGGCGCCCTCGGCCAGACCCTTCCACTTCTTCACCAGCTCGAGGCTCGTATCCCTCATCTCGTTAAAGTAAAAGGACATGCTCTCGGGCGAGAGCCTAGGCGCCATGATCCTATGCGCGATGCCCCAGCTGGCCTCGTGGTCAAACGCCGTGAAGAGGGCGTCGTGCACGGCGTAGCGAATCTCTACAATCGGCCCGCCGACGTACTTGCGGAACCGCTTCTCGTCGCAAATCTCCGTCGCCAGCTCGGCCCCGGCGACGAAGACGATGGTGTGGCCAAAGACGGTGATTTTGAATATCTCGCCGTGCTTGTCGGCGAGCGCCTTGAGCGAGGCCCACGTGTTGCTGGGCTTGACGTCTAGGACGTTGCCCACGAGGGGGAGGCCCTTGGGCTGTGGAATTGGCTGCGACATTGTAATTTTCTCTGTGGCTGAAAGAGAGATTACTGATTGAGAATCTCAAGGTCAAAGAAAGACAGCTCCTTATGGGCAAAAGAGATAGAGGGTGGGGGAGGGGAGGGAGAGCAAGAAGCAACCGCTTCTCACTTGAGAGGAGGGGCATTGTTGCATTCTCTAGCGGGCAGTTACACCGCACAAGGCAAGACAAATCATGGACATTTATAGTCTAGTTTCGTGTCACTTGGTGACGGTGGTTGGCCGACTTTGCTGCTTGTTTCGGTGTCTGTCGTCTTGCAGTACCCGATGCGATGCAAGGAGGGGCGGCGGCGGTTCAGCTGTGCTATCGGAGCCGGCACAGTCAGACACTTTTCCTTTCTGGACGAGACGTGCAGCTGGCGACGATCGTTTGGTGGGTTTCTTTTTTCTTCTTCTTTTTCTTTTTATTTCCGGTTATTTTCCAGGAACAGCAAACTATCAAGACATGGTCACCATATCGAAGCCCCTTGCCAAGCCCCTTTTCCAGTCGCAGCAGAAACGAAGCCTCTTTCACAGCTGACCTCCAACAGGTAAGTAAAGTGCCGGCCGCCGTCGAGAGAAGTCGTCGCGGTGAAGAAGCAAAAGCCATCGGCGAGACTTGCATTAGCTCGCGCTGGGGCGACCCGGCCCCCGTGTCGATCACCCGCGAATCAAGAAGGGCAAATTTCCAATGGCGCGGAATCGCCTCAGAAGCAGGGTGGAGTAGCTATTGTCAGTTCAGCTACTCCCAAGATGGTGGGGGAGGGGGAACGGTCGTGAATGGATTTGCATAAGAGACCTCCTCCATTGCTGCTGAGCTCGAGAATATGAAGTAGACTTGGTTGATGCACATATATCATCACATATATCATCACCATATTGTGAAATATTGTAAGATATTGTTGAGTGAGATGCTTGTATTCGTACACCTTCGACAGCTCCCCTCGCGAAAAGGAGCAAAAAAGGAGAGAAAAAAAAAGAAAAACTTCCAACTTACCTGCTTGCCGGCACCAGAGCCTGAAGAGACCTGATGAGCGTGTCCCGCCCATGATTCCGCGAAACATCGCTCATGTAGCAAGCCAGGCCAACCGCCTCGCTATCCCCAAACCGAATCTCGGACAGGTCATCATCGCCATCGCCGGCCCGGCCCTCGTAACCCCAGACGGGGCTCTCCAGCCCCTGCGCCGTAACCATCTGGATAGCAGCGAGGGTCGCCTCGCCTCCTCGACCTGGTCTTGTCCAGATGCGCAACTTGCCCAGGCGCTTGCCACCCGCGTCCCACGTCTCGTGTCTATAATGCGGTCCTGCGTCTCCCTTGTATCGTTGCAGCTTGGCCTCCTGGAAGACGAGACAGCACCAGTCATCCGGGTTAGGCCGGAGCGGGAACTCGCTTGGCCCGGCAGAGGCCTCATCGCCGTCGGCAAACGTGAACTTGATGGCCGCCAGGGGCACCGTCTCGTCCAGCGTGTCATGGCACAGCGTCACGCGCACTTTTGAAAGCGGCCGGGTGCAGTCCAGGCAGTTCACGATGGCGCCGCCTTCGGATACAGGATTGGTTCTGCCCCAGATCTCTCCGTTTGCTATGGGGTGGTGCTCCCGAGGAGGTAAGACATCGTCGGGCTCCCACTTCATCTCCGAAAGGCGCCTTGAAGTATCTGCAGGAAACTTGATCGGCTTCACGTCGGTGGCTACGAGCCCACCCACAAGCTCGAGCTTCGACGAGTGCGGCCGATGCCCCGGACGCGACGAACACATACGACACCTCCCAGCATCCCACCAACCGTAGATGCCAGCGAGGGCAGATGCTGTCGACGTCTCGCCATCTTCGACTTCCCTCGGCCAACTCTCCTCGTGCCCCGGCTTATGGGTGAATATGACAAGCTGCCTCTGACGATTGGTGACGAAGCGCACGCTTTGGATGCCATAGTCCACGTCGCTTCTCATCGATTCGATCCTCTCGCCGCCCTTGCCGTCAATATGTAGCGTTTTGATGGCGCGCAGACTGGGTCCTATAGACTTGGCAGGCCGGTTGGCGTAATGCACTTGGAACCCGCCCAGCTGAACGTCAGCGGACAAGGCGACCACGTCGGAGAGCTCCTCGTCCGTCGAGCCAAAAACCAGGGCCTCGACCGATACAACGGCCACGCGCTCATGTGTGTCCACTGCAGATCCGTATCCGCGCCCGTGAGATTGCGCATAGACGCCTGGCGGAGGAAGCTCCTTGGCCCAGACGTAATTCCCAGCCTGTGTGTTGTACAAACTGCGGTTGCTGTCGATGATTCTTGCCACCTGCCGCGCTTTACTCAGCGGCTGCTCAATGAGTGACAGTCTAGACAGCGTTCCGGAGTGGTCATATCTCGTGACCATGCCGACGATGAAATGATCTGGTTTGACGTATAGAATAGTCTTATCACCCTCCATGGGGCCAAAGTGCTTGGCCTCGCACCGCGCGAACAAGATGGAGAGCCCCTGAAGGCTTCTCTTATCCGCCGTAGTGCTCGCGCCAAAGGTGAAAATGAAGCCTGTCAGCCAATCATCCTGCTCAAAATAAACATCCCCGGCAACGAGTTTTGAAACGGGCATTGAAGGCTCAACATTCAATGGTTCGCCAGTGGCGGATAGTGTGTCAATACCGACAAAGTTGCCATTGGTAGCAACAACGTAGACTCTCAGCCCGACCTTGGCGGCGGGTAGCCCTGAAAGTTCAGTGGTCAAGGCCAATACTCTCTCCGGCGTCTCATTCTCATCCGGCAACAGCAGCCTTTGTCCGCGTGAGTACTCGGCATCTGACAGTGCCGGCAACCCCGGGCCTTGAGCCTCCTTGCGTTGGACAGCAGCCAGAAACGTATCTTTGAATTGGCCAAAGACCTTGGTCCAAAGTCGACGGCGGTTGGCAAGCCCCAGGATGGTTTTGGGGTTAATATTGTCGTCGTCGCTCGCTGCGTTCAGTTCCAGATAGACGCGGTGCCAGTCAATCGTCTCGTCAGCCCAAGCTGCATCTGGCATATCAAACAATCACGGCTGTTCTTCTTTGATCTTGGCAATCCAGGGTTCGTTTCCTGAATCAGACATGCCTTCGGGAAGACGTGGCAGACTCGCGTAATAGTTCTCGAGCTGCGAGTCATTGGCCGGGTTACATACGGAATGCTCCCAATCCCAGCACGGGAACCAGCTCTCGTAGTGCTGTTCCTCGGCGCCGCCGTAGCTGATGCTCAGGCATCTGCTGCCCTCAACTTTTGCGTCGAGGCAGTTCTCGAATACTTGGTGCAGCAGATCGTCGTTGATTGGTTGGTCGGAGCCAAAGTAGCGTTCCAGTACGGTGCGGCACGCCTGGTGATATGGGAAAGCGACTGGATCACTGCCGCCGAATCCGTACCTATACATGTTCACATATGTAAGCTCCAAATGGATCGAACTGCGAAACGACCTCTGAAGTTGGCTCTTACGTGCTGGCTTGGTCGTGCCTGTCGCTAGAAAATACAGCCCCAAAGATGGGATAAGCAGGTCCCCATGACCGGTACCTACATATCAGGGACATGGTCAGTGGAATTTTCCTGCAACTCGATTTTTGTTTGCCTATACGTACCTTTCTCCTGGCTTGCTGTTTTCATCCTTGGCAGCAATGACTCGGGCATCACTGAGCCATTTCATCCTGGCGTCCCCTGGCTGTAGCACCTTTGGGTTATACTTGAACTGCTTGATTTCGTAGTCATCTTCATCACTCTCGTCGCTGTATCCACTCCGGTCGTCGTCTTCTTCTCGATTCTTTGACTTTTTGATGTCTGGGTGCTCATCGTCGGTTAGGACATCCCAATCTTGCACATTGAACGGGCCGCCGCAGATGGCACACCATACATCGACTTTCATGATGAAATATTGCTCTCAAGATGGTTTGAATGGCTTTCTGCGGTGTTTTCTGCCGTCTTTTTGGTATGCTTTGTCTACATTGATGCGGGCTCAGCTGTCATATTTATGCTCCTTGTCATTTCTCGCGATATATGTTGTCGCATGTCAGCCAATCACGGCCATCCTATCAATTTTAGCCTTGTCATCGTGAAAACCGGCATTTGCAAGGATTGAGCGTCTGGGATGATGGCTCGGCGTGGAGTACTTGGCGTGGTTGCCTGCGGGAGCATGCCAGCAAGTAGAATGATGTTAGGCTGCAGGGTTGCATGAGATGATGTCGCTACACAAAACGAACCATGACTGACACGTATGTTGATGATTGCATGAAATTATCCTTGTAACGGCTTACGCAAATGGTATGCTTGCGGTATGGGAAGTGAAGTGGGTGTTTCTTTCCTTTTCTTGCCACTTTACATCACAGCGATGACGCAACCCAACCAACTCCAAACCCGACAAACGAAATCCTCTTTCTCATCGTACAAATGCAGCATCACAAACATTCCTACCCACGATTCAGCATGAGAGAAAACACGGCGAGCGAGCGAAATAAAACTAGTTCAAGGTCTGCTTCGCTTCTTCCTCCTCGCCTCCTTTCCACCACCTCCAGATGGCCTTGCAGTAAAACCACGTCTCCATGGTGCCAAAGATGCTGATGATGCCAATGACGACGAGCCGCATGTTCTTGCTCAGGCCCAGGTCCTTGAGGCTGAAGGACGGAATTTCCTGGTTGCCGTCATTCTGCTCGCCGTTGGGTTTGCTTGATTGCTGCTGCTGCTTATAAAGGCGGGATCTCGTCGAGAATGAGGCAATGTGGCCGTTTGCATATGAAATGAGTGCACGCTGTATAACTGATGATGCTGGCAGTGGTGATGATGTTTTCCGCAAGGTGCGCAGTGCACCATGGGAGATTGTCGATTGGCGTAGTGAGTTCATTTTCACTTTGGTTGTATTAATGATTTGTTTGGGATAGATGATTTGGGCGTTGTAAATCGGAGTGCTCGAGGACTCGTGGAAGCACATACGTATTTATCATGGTTGAGGTTGAGAGCCATCATCCTGAGTTCTTTACGAGCCGTCCAATGAGAGCGCGCTATTCGATCCTGCGATAATTCACCGGCTGGGTGTTGCTGGCGCGGGTCCATCCCCTGCTAGGGACTTTGACGCGATGACTTAGGTAGAAGCTCTTTCTATCTATCAATTTGCAATTAGGCTTGGTTGATTTGCGAGCAAAATTTTGACAATTCGGCAAGTTTGTCCCTCCAGTATGGACAATGTTATACATGGCCGCCCATAGACGTTGCACGGCCCAAGATGGGCTCTGAACGGCATGTGTCCGAATTTTGTCTGTCGCACTGAAGATCCTTATCGCCTGCCAAGTGAAATGAGACCTAACAGATCAAGAGTCTGTTTAGAATTATGGAAGTGTCCTCACTCGGTATTCGTGAGCCTGGATAACCTCGTAAGAAAGTGGTACGATGTTTCCTGTCCAAGTTAATACGTGCAAGGCACCAGAGCAGTCCTAGGTATTCAAACCCTCATCCTGTCTTCCTCTCCGCACCCCTGCGTAGAAGCAAAGCCTGCAGTGAGAAAGATTGGAGGCATTGCTGCCCCCGGGGTTTTCATCATTCGAAATAGAAAGTCGCATCTGAAGCAAATGATGCAATGCTCATGGCTGCCACTTACCATGAGCAAATATATCTATGAATGGGTCAGTGATGGTAGCATGCCGCTACCGAAGAATATCGCAGGCGCAGGGGACAGAAAAGCTGAACATGCTCAAAGTTAGTCTGTTTAACAGTGGATAATCGGGCCAAGCGAGACTCTTGACCCCTCGGGTATCGTATGCCTGGCAATACAAGCCGCCGCTCGTTAGAATACATATTCCTGAAACTCCTTCCACAATGCTCCGCCGAATCCACGCTCAATCATGTCTTCAAAGCCATGATTGCGTCGTCAATGCCAAACCCATAATCTACACGCGTACGAATCGCCGTGATAACATCTAATCGTCGCAAGGCCCGATGGTCCTCTCGTGAACATGCCGTAAGAAGTCGCGTTGACTGCGGAAGGAGGAATAATCGCCTTCGAGAATCGTCTCAAGAATGCCGCCGCGTGCATGGCCATCGGCAATGTCCCGCATCCTGTCCCTTAATGTGAGATAAGCGTCATCGAACCGCTGGAAGATGAGATCAGTATTCGATGAGCCTCCCGATATGTCGTTTGACGGGTTGTTCGGGTCAATGATGGAGAGACGGGTCATATCTCTATATTTGATAGCCGTGACTTCGTTCTTGACTAATGTTAGAGGCCATTTTGTGACTGTAGTTTGTCCACTTACCTTGTTTATGTATCCCACTGGCCGCATGGTAGAAATGGCCACATCTCGGTAATTAAACTGCCGCCCGTACAGATCTAGAAATTCGAGGAGCATCTCACCGAGATGATGTTCAGGGACAAGGTTGCGGCTTTGCACCTGTGGCATAAGTTGAAGCATGCTGACAACTAAGCAAATAACAGAGAAGCCACCGATACCACCATTCACAGGTTCATTCAAGCCTCTCATCAGCAGGAAGTGCTTGATGACCGTCACAAGAATAGGCATAGCAGGATACTGTGTCTTCCAGCGCATAAAGGTCGAGATTGCATCCACGCCGCCCAAATTCTCAAACGATATATCAACCTTCAGTCCAGTCTGCTTATCAACGTATTTGACCAGGGGGATACGCGCATGTGCAATGACTTCTATCGAAGTCTGATCCGCAACCCTCTGTGTGACAAGAAACTTCTGGAACTTATATAGCCAATTCTTTGCACTCAGATACTTTGGAAGGCCACCGCGCATGAAGCTAGAGGAGCATACGACTAGATCCATATCGGCGGTAGGAAGGTAGAGTCCGGACATGAAAGATCCAAAGGGATGGACCTCTGCATCTGAGAAGTTACGACCGTCTCGTCGCATTGCTTTCTTCAGGTTCGCCACTAGATCATCACGCACACGCTGTTCAAACTTCTTGGGCTTTACGTACTCGTAAAAGTCGATTACCTCCTTGTGTAGCCTGGACAAGTTAGCAGGGGCATTGATATGAAGAAAGGAATGCGTGACTTACCGGAAAGCCAGATCACGCGTGTCGGAGTGATCGATGAACCAAGGGCATGGGTCCTCTCCAGACTTGGGTTTCCAGAAAGTGGTTACATGACCTTTGGAGGGCTTAGTGGTGGCCTTCTTCAGCTGCCCGTAATCCGGAGCCTTGATCTCGTCGTTGGCCGTGCGCTTGCGCGAGCCAAGGGGTCCGCTGGTGTCGCGGGTATCTCTAGTGAGATCAGGCCGGGCAGTTGCGCCAGACTTGCCCAATGGTGGTAACGGAGGCGGAGGACCGGCAGGCAAGGGAGGTTGGGCATCTCTTGGAGGCTCTGGGGGAGGAGGCTCGTATTCTTCTTCATCTTCGTCTTCACTAGACTCGAAAGCGATGAAGTCTTCAGCCTTGGCAGCCGATGCCCCCTTCTCTTCGGCTTCTACGCGGGCCTTGCGGATCAGGGCGACTACGTCTCTCTTCTTCTGCAAAGTGTCATCAGGGCACGGAAGGGCGGTATACGGATCTGGGTTCGACCACTTCGGTGCGGCCTGTGCAGCTTCGCTGGCTTCCTCGGTCGTGGTTGTCTTTGCGCGCTTCTTGGATGGTCCGTCGGTGTCGGACGGGTCTGATTCGGATGAAATCGCCATATCCTGTTCCTCGTCATCAGACAGCTCGTCAAGATTACGAAACTTGGCGACTCCATTAGAGTTGTGAAGTTGTTCTTCCGGCATGTCTCCAACGGCACTAGAGACGAGGGCACGCTCCCAGGGCTGAATGGGCTGCCAGCGTCGACCTCCTCTGCCTCGTCCCCGGCCGCCACCGCCACCACGTCCACGATTGGTACGTCTGTCGCGATTGCGATCGTAATCACTTGGAAAGTGTTGAGGCGGTGGGAGATCGCGGATACCCGCTGGCTTGTCGAATCGGAAAGAGAAGTCGCCCTGAGGAGGGTTGGGTCGATATGAATCAACGCCGCTGCCACCACCACCACCACCGCCAGTTGGGTTCTGGGCGTTGAATCGCTTAGGTCTGTCACGCCTGTGATCGCCAGGACGATAGCTTGATGTCTGTGAGAAATCACGCGGGGGAGGGTAGTCGCGGTCGCGGTAATGGGGACTAGGAGAACGTCTTCGCGATGGCGAACGGCGACCGCCGCCGCGACCTCTATGATTAGTACGCGCCATAACTGTATGTAAGGCGCGAGTCTAGGCGCATGTAATATCGCGGTGTGGAAAGAATCCGTGAGATGAAAGAATGCGACAAATCGAAGAACGCTAAAGTGGGCGGAAAATTCAAAAGTAATGGGCTCCAGGGTTGTGTTTGGCTGCTATCGCGTCATTTGGTTCGTTAGCTTCAGAATGTGGGTCTTACCTGAAGATCGGAGCTAGTCTACTTCCGGCAACGCTGATACCACTCGCTCTCGACCCTGAACTTTTATCACAACTCATTCAGACACAACCGTCAACAGGACATAATACTACTAATTACTCGTCCAGCACTACTACATGCTATTACATCTTCATACATCATGAGCTGCGACCTGAATCTCGGCACTCATTCCTGTTCCACATTGCTGAAAGCCTGGGCGATTTCGTCTTTCACGTTGGAGGGGATCTCTGGGGTCGTACTGTTTGGGTTCCAGCCGCCTGTACGAGTCAACGTCGGTCATTCTTGCCTCGTTAGTCGGGAGTGAAGTCAATCTCATACCTTGGTCCGAAGTCTCAAGATGGTCACCGATGCGGACAGCCTGGCTATAGTGCATATTATCGCGGGCCCATTCGCCGACGCCCTTGCAGCTGGTGTAGGTAGGAGATGACATGTTGCATATATGATTTTGTGCTAGATAGGTCTTTTGTATAGCAGAATGCAAGAAGTTTGAAACGATGATTGTTGAATGTTGATGAATCCAGCCTTGTCGTGGGATTCCTCGACTACGGGTATTTATACACGAGTCCATAAGTCTCGTCCAACTCTTCTCTTCTTAATCTGACGAATCCTCATCTCTTCTTCTGACTCTAACAAATCCTCATCTCTTAAAATATTCCATAGTGTTCACCCATTGCATGACTGAGCTCAAAGTTCTGTTACATGTATCCGAGGAATAACGCGATGCGTTGAGCCCCGCTTGTTGTTTAGAGCGGACCTATCAACGCACAGTGATTTCGAGAATTTACGTAGTTGTAGTTGCACTACCCGAAAGCCGTTGGGGGGTTTGAAATACTACCAAGTACAGCTTCCCTCCAGAACCGATGTTACATCTACCGGATCTTTCCACCACCCCGTGTGATGTCTCGGGCCGTCATGGCGTGCGGGCTCGTTTTCGTTATTGTGAGATGTGAGAATGCTACTTGGTACATTGCCTCGCTATGGCCAGTTGTGTTTGTCAAGAAATGATACTTCATTTGAAGAGAACTAGACAACCAGAGTATGTTTGTGTTGAGGAATGATAAACATAGCTGGCCAAAGGTCAGGGAGACAGCACAAGAATCGCATGTTCGTTTAGTCTTACCGCATTATATACTTCCCCAAAACCAGCGCGAAATACAAAGACTACATATGGAATTGATAGATTCTGTCGGTAATACTGTGTTCTTCCTAGATTTCACCTTCTTTGACGATGATTGAATGATTGGAGCGAGTGCGCTCTACGTCGCCTTGTGTCGTAGGGTAACCCGACGCGTCGATCAAAGCCGCCGTCAAGAGCGAGTAGTATTTATGGCTAGCGATTGTAAATAGTAGTACATGGGCACCTAAGAATGAGTTAGTAATAGATAACTTACTACTAGTCGGATTTGAAGGGGAGATATCTCCAATTAAATCAAGTTGATGGCACGATTTTGGTCAGGGTCAACATGGTTCGAGAATTGATGGCTCGAGAAAGAACGGATTCGGATGAGATTGGAAATAGACTCATTCTGATTGGCTAATTTCGTAGCCATTTCAGATTTGACCAATCACCATAAAGGTAATAAAAGGTCAGCATTAGTGCTGTCAACCGCTAACAACCGTCTACAAAAGGAACGTCATGGTCTCAATGAAACACTTTCTGTTCTTGATCATTCACACATCATATTCTCTCCTAGTTTGCCATTGAACATTCACAATCTTACCATCCTATCAACCGAAGAATAACGAAATAACAAACATCATGGCCGTCCTCAAGTCTTCCACCTGCTGCGGCAAGGGTAACGCCGAGTGTGCTTGTGGTGCGTATTTGCAACTACATCATTACAACGAACACATTCAATTAACATATCACATAGCTAAGCAAGCCACCTGCTCCTGCGGACAAAACTCTGCTCTCCACTGCAGCTGTGCTAAGGCCTCAACCGAGAATGACGTTACTGGGCCTCGTTGCTCGTGCCGCGCCCGCCCGGCTGGTGAATGTACCTGCGACAGGGCTTCCACTGAAAACGCATCCCCGACTGGGTCGACTTGTGAATGTGGCTCCCGCCCTGCCGGTAAGTACCTTTCATCTGCGTGCCATGACCTTACACGTGCCAGGACTGACCTTGGGAAAAACTAGGCGGCTGCACATGCGAGAAGGCCAGTGACGGGGGTTACAACCCTGCCAACGAGATTGACTTTACCACTCAGAAGTAAACACAAGACGAGGGTGGTTGAAGCATAATGATGTGATGCTCTTTGTACTCTATAGTTTGATCAAGAGGCATGGGAGAAAGGCGTTCGGGTTAGGTTTTGGCTGTGTACGAGTATTCCGCAATAGCGTTGGATGATGGTAATAGGTAGTCAGTCACTTGGTAAGGGCGCAGGAAATTCATATTGATCCAACTTGAAGTTGCGCAAATGAACAAAAGACGTGTCGGTGAGAACGCGATCGTGACGGCCAAAACCATGATACAAGTCGGTGAATCGCATCTGAAGGGGAACAGTTTGAACAAGCAAATTGATCAGCCCTTATCATGCATTCTGCCGCGTCTGGATCCTTTATCAGCTGTTCAAATCTGGTATTCACCAAAAAATGTGGAAATAAAAGTGTTCAACGAGGCAAGTGGTGAAGAATGTCCTGCAGCGACCCTCTGGTTGGTTGGCGTGATTGCCAGGTTCGTGGCAGTGGGCTCAGTGGGTCGTCGATTAGCTGGCCGAATCCCCTTTGTTGGGCACTGTTGGCAGCAGTTGGCACTGACACCTGTTGGCCGTCGGCGTTGGCACCCTACCCGGACCCCGGACCCGACCGCTACCTTGGCCCTTGGGTGAATGTCGCAAGGGAAAAAAAAACAGAAAAACACACACACACACACACGCCTTGGTCAGCTCCCCCCAAGTCGCGTCAACCTTTATTAGCTCCAGGATCTGCCAACCACCCCTTCTTTGTCTTTGCATAAAAATTCTTGCATCCAACAAAGCGCATTTCTTCTACCTCCAGAGCGCATTGAGTCTTGCCATCTTTTCTCTTCAACTTATTGCCTGGCAAAGCGTTTTTTTATCTCACGTACCACGCACATTTTCCCGCATCTCTTTGCAAAAAGCGCAGCCCGATAGCAACCGGCTTGATTCAACTAGCTTCGTATAGCTTCGTCGAGATGGCTCCACGAGCAAAGGCTGCGGCCCCCAAGGCCACCACCACTGCAGCAAAGAACACAAAGACTGCTTCTGCTCCTAAAGCCGCTCCCAAAGCCGCCGCATCAAAAGCTGCCCCTAAAGCCGCTGCAAAAACTGCCCCCAAGGCTGCACCCAAGGCTGCCCCCAAAGCTGCCCCTAATGGAACCTCCAACAAGCGCAAGGTTGAGGAGTCGCCGGATGCCATGGATGTGGATGAGTCCGAGACGACGCGCCCTACCAAGAAGGCCAAGTCCGTCACCGAGGCTCCCGTAAAGAAGGCCAAGGCGCCTGCCAAGACACTTGTCGCAAAGCCCGACTCGAAACGCCCCAAGTATACCATTGGAAAGAAGATCAACGAGGCGCCTACCGATGTACTCAACGTTTTCGTGTTCGGAGAGGGTAGCTCCGGCGAGCTCGGTCTGGGCAGCAAGCGCGTCGACGGCAAGAAGCCCATTGACGTGAAGCGCCCGCGTCTCAATCATAACCTGTCACCGCCCAAGGAGGAGGTCGTTCAGCTGTCTTGTGGTGGTATGCACGCCATTGCTCTAACTCGCGACAACAAGATCCTTACCTGGGGTGTCAACGACCAGGGCGCTCTCGGACGCGACACCAATTGGGACGGTGGCCTGGTTGACATGGACAAGGCGGAGGGATCTGATTCGGAAGACGATGAGGACGACACCGGCATCAACCCCATGGAGAGCACACCCGCGCCCGTTGACGATGATTACTTTGCCGAGGGCACCAAGTTTGTCCAGGTTGTCGCTAGCGACAGCTCGAGTTTTGTCCTTACGGAGGATGGTCGCGTCTACGGATGGGGCACTTTCCGATCAAGCGACGGCATCCTGGGCTTTACTGAGAAGGTAAAGATTCAGCAAACTCCAGCGCTGATCACCGGACTCAAGAGCATCAAGGCCCTGGCCACTGGGTCAAATCACATTCTTGCTCTCGAGCAGTCCGGGAACGTTGTCGCGTGGGGTTGTGGCCAGCAGAACCAGCTCGGACGCCGCATCATTGAGCGCAACAAGATGTCCTCCCTCATTCCCCAGGGTATACGCCTTCCCCGCGGCAAGATTGTCAAGATCGCGTGCGGCTCGTACCACAGCTTTGCTATTGACAAGGACGGAGGAGTTTGGGGCTGGGGGTTGAACAACTTTGGCGAGATTGGCGTGGAGACGGATGCCGGTCAGGAGAACGCTGTCATCCTGCATCCCGTCAAGATCCCGAATCTCGAGTCCTACAAGGTCAAGGAGATTTCTGGCGGCGAGCACCACTCCGTCGCGTGCACGACCGAGGGCCAGCTCCTCACTTGGGGTCGCGTGGATGGCAGCCAAGTCGGCATCGATCCCAAGTCAATGACTGAACACAACGCCATCTTTGACGACCGCAACAACCCCCGTATTCTGCACGTACCCACAATCGTGCCAGGTAAGTCATTCCACTCCTTTTTCTCCTCTTGACAACATTTGCTAACTCCTATCTAGATGTGTCTGGCGTTACCTCTGTCAGTGCTGGCACCGACAACAGCTTCGCCGTCACAGAGGAGGGCAAGGTCTACTCATGGGGCTTTTCCTCCAACTACCAGACCGGCCAGGGCACTATTGACGACGTCGAGGTGCCCACCATCATCGACAACACTGCAATTCGCAACGTTCACATCGTCAGCTCCGGTGCAGGTGGTCAATTTTCCGTTCTGCTTGGCAAGGCCGAGTCAAAGCCCGAGACGAATGGTGTCAACGGCCATGCTTAAAACCCAAATTCTGGCTGTCAAAACATGGAGCCGTTTTTTTTATCTTTCGGGTCCAATATACAACACACTCACCTTCCTACGTGTAAGATTATGATGAACGGTTCTTTTTTCTTTTACAGGGTTGCATTTTGAGACAAAAAGGAGTGATGCACGTACCAGAATAAGTGGTGCCTTTTGGCTTTTTTTCTTTCTTTCTTTGGCCATGCGATTCGATGGGGTGATTTACATGGGGATCTTTGTCTATATTATTACAGATGGATAGCTAATGCACATGGGACAATTTTGATTTCTGAAAGAATTGTGGCCTTTTTGACTCTGAGGTTGCTCTATTTAATGAATTGCTTTTTTATTGTTTCCTGCTTTTTTCTTTTTAAACTTCAAAAGCATCCAACACGTAGTTCATAACCTTGTCGACGCCAGACGCTCTCCCCGCGGTCGAATTTTTCCCAAAGCCTTCCTTGTGCGTAGTAAAAACGATTTTCATACAATGTTCCATGTTCCTCCATCTTTTCTGATGTCCCTATTCGATCAACGTCTCTCTCTCTCTCTCTCTCTCTTTTCCTTGGCGGAGAAAGGAAGTTTCACCTTTACTCGCCGGTTGCGACCCTACTGCTGAAGATGCCCATGAGACCGAAACCGACGTAGAACAGACCAAGCGGGTAGGCAACCAGAGCCCTCATGGCCCTCATCCTGCCGACGGCGCAAAAGATGCCGCTGGCGCTGTATGTGCACCACAGGATGGCGGCCGAGGTGAGGAGGTGGCCGAACAGGGTGTTCATGGGTATGACGACGCCGACGAGGCTCGTGGCGACGAGGGGAAGAAGGCAGTACCCCAGCACGCTCGCGCTCCGCGGGAAGGTCAGCGTGGCGGAGAAGTGGCCGCCGCCGCCGCCGCCTCCGGGGTTCCCGCCAGCGCCCTGCTGCTGGATGTCGGTGCCAAAGGGCTGGCCGTAGGGGCCGGCGCCCTGGGCCTGCTGCTCTGGCTGGCCCGGCTCGTCGGTCGGCGACATGAGGGAGAGGATGACGTGGAGGGATATGCTGCCGAGGAGGGCTAGGCCGTAGATGTAGCCAAAGTGCACCTTGCCGGAGAAGAGGAGGAAGAAGCCGTCGAGGAGGAAGAAGAGGATGGGGCCGGCGAGGTCCGAGTCGTCCATTAGGTGCTGGTCGATGTGGCCAAAGGGGTTCAGGACCGCTAGCGTCTATCATGTTTTTCTCCTTGTCAGTTATTTTTGCCTTCTCGTCATAAAACAGCCAATAGTATATATGTGAAAGGCAGGCCTTCTCACCTTTGCCTGCACGAGTCTAAAGTCAACACCCAACTCTTCCAGCAGGCCCGGCTCGCCGTCGTACCCCTCGGCCGAAAAGGCAGCTATCCACCCCGTCCTCAAACCGCCCTGCTCGCCCATCCTGCCCGACACGCCCGACGCGCCGAACCCCGGCGCCGACGTGAAGCCCGCCTGTGCATTGCTGCTGGGTCCCCCGCCGGGCGTCCCGAACCCGTACGAATGCTGTGAGGGAAGAGGTGGTGCGCCCGCGACGCCGCCGGCGGGAGGAGGCGAGCCGTAGGAGCTGGGGTAGAATTGGAGGTTGTCGTTGGAGGGCGCGTAGGGCTGCTGTTGGGGCTGGTAGTAGTTTGACATGGTTGCTTTAGATGAGAAAGGAGGGAGGATAAAAAGAGGGCGGTTTCGCGCCCAGGAGGAGGGGGGGTGTCTGGTGGGTTGAATTTCTTTTGGGCGATGAAGGGGGTTTAATTTATGGGCGGGATTGCAGGTACGAAAGTACGTTGAAAGTTGGATGATGTGATGTGGACAAGTTGGAGGTTGCGACGTTGTGCCCCTCGGGACTAAATTAGCCGTGCTTCAACGCGCGAAAAGGCCGTGTTTACTGTGTTTTACTCTTTTTTGGCAGGCTAGTCAAGGGGGGAGCTGCATGTGATGGGAGGTCCCCACTCATCATTCAGCCGTTCATTGGTTGCCCTATAAGCTGCTGCCCTTTTTCCAACTCGACACCGAAATAAAAAACCGTGCCTTGTTTGGTAAAGTTTTAGGTGGTATTTGGGCTAAATATTTTGTTCAACCTTTATCAGCCTCTGCATGCAAAAGTTGCAGTGCCGTAGCTCTCCGTGTTTGTTCTGGTAGATTTTAAGAGCTTGGCATTGAAGGTTGCTGCTTAGGTGCCTTGATCGCATAATGGACACTTGTGTTTGTTTAAAAGCCACCGTATGGGTGCCTGAATGCAACACTCATTCAACCTTGACACAGCTACTCTATGTAAAGATGATTGCGTTTTTGTACTCACAAGCGATCTTGGTAACATGATGCTTCTCACAATGTAGCATTGCGTAGCCAACGAGATGGCATATAAACCATTCATTGTATATGAAGTTCGTTCGAGCAAAGAAAGACCTCATTATTAGAGGCCATGTGGCTCAAGATCAACAGCCTCGCCATTTATCATAGAAGGGCAGTGATGAGGAAATAATTGAATCGGCCATCTATTGGTTCTCCGCCAACAGCTGTAGGCTTGTGCTCTTCATCATACAAAAAGATGATATCATACGACGGCCCTGAAGCCACTGCTATCCCGTTGCCTCTCGCCCTATTGCCGTCCGCGGCAAGGCTCACCTCAGATGAACCCTAGTAAATGGCTCTCATATTAAGCCTTGGTAATAAAGCTGTGAGTGGCGAGGATAATAAATATCCTGATATGAATTCTGTGGTTGGTGAGGTCTTCCGTTATGACAATTGGCGTTTCTGTTGAACGTGCCCTTGTGACGGAATTGTGAAGTATAAGATTGCCTCAGCTTGATGATATTGGTGAGCCCTTGGATGGTATTTAAACGTTTGACTTTCAGCTTTCGGCAAGTTGTTTTAAATATTCCGCAGATGAACTTCAGGTCACGATTCAAGTAGAAAGAGTGCGAGAAAGAACGGAATACTGACTGCATGAGAATTAAAAAAGAATCCCGTCCTGGTTTCCCAAGAGTGCATGATAATTCCGACAACGAACGCACCTATCGTATTTATATGCGTCGCCTTTGATATCCGGCCCCATCCCTCACTTGAAAATGACGAGCTATGGAGCGCTGAGTCCTCCATCACCACCCGATCCGTTTACCGATGACCGGTGAAAAACTCCGTGTAAGCCACGGATTCATGTATGTTTCCAACCCCCTTGTGAATTGAGAGGCGACGTCCCCTAACGCCACTGCCGGGGGGTTTCTTGTGCCCCGCAGAAACCGGCGCTGCCTTATGATTTGGCAAAGGCCGAGTAGATGACACCGCCTCTGCCTTCTGATCTGGCGAGCGCCGAGTAGATGTCACCACCTTTACATTTGACTTGGAAGGCTTGTTGCCGTCTTTTCTGTTGGCCTTGCTTCTAGTGGCCTCTCTTCTCCTGCCAGTTGCGCGATTACTAGCTGTCGCATCTCTCCGTGCCTTGTCATTTCCTGTGCTTTTCTCAGTGGCCTTGGGCATGGTAGCTATGGGCCTGGTGGCTATGGCGACATTGGCTTTGTTGCTTCTGCCGACGTGATTGTTCCCGGTGCCTCTGGTGGCCTGGTGCGTCTTGCGATTGGTCTGGGTGGTTACCGGCTTGGGTCTCGGCCTTGCTGAAGGCGCTGAGGTAGGTCGTTGGGACTTTGAACTGCCGCAGCCCATTTTTGTATGTAGGAGTTGATTGTTATCGTACTTGTAGTAGTTGAATGTTGGAACCAGATGAAAAAAAAAAAACGGTAGAGCAAATGTGTCAACTCGACTCGTACTCGGGGTCTTGGGGCTAAGAAGACCGGATATTGGGCTGATGAACGATCGGGTTGATCATTTCACTTGGCAGGAAAAGGGGCGATATTTGAGTTGAGATATGACCGGCTTCTGCCAATCCTCCGAGTCCAGTAGAGAGCAGACATGTGGACGTCTGGAAGCAGAATATGCAATTCAGACGCGCTAACATGTCAGCGAATATGTTATTGGCGCCCAAGATGAGAGAAAAATAGCGGTAGAGCCTGACCGAGTTATGCATGTCTTGTGTGTGATGAAGTGGCCAATGGGACGAAGATGTTTTGCAGCCTTACTTTTTTTGTGGCGCGAATGTGCAGACGCGTGATCATCGCGAGGCTCTTTTTCCAATACATTTGAAAGTCACGGCGGTTGGCCATTGGGAGAAAGGAGGGCTATTGATGGCCATGACAAGTACATCGATGTCGAAGCTGGTTTGAATGGCGGCGAAGCGCTGCGTGGAAGCCACCTAATGAGCATCTGGGGTTAGCACAGGCGCAAGTGCAGCTATCCCTGAAAACAACCGTGCACCCATGTTTGAAAAGCATTCGGGGGACTCGGGAGGCTTAGGGGATCAAGAGGCAAATGAAGTGTAGACTGCGTCAGATATCCGATCGGGGAGATGAAGACGCAATTGAATGCATAAATGGAGGTAGTAGCTCAAAATGATGGTGAAGTTCATTGGATGACGACGTTAGGGTCAGCGCGGATAATGGCACTAGATGATGATAGTATCACCAAATATGGTAGTGAGAAAGCTGATGCGTTCAGCTGTTCATAGTTTGGAGAGTGATATCGGGCAGGCAATGATGACTCGCTTGCGTGAGCAAAATTGGGCATTGCGAAGATACGTGTAGGGTGAGGACTGCTCAAAACTGTCTCTTGCATCGACTCCGTAGCTTGTTGTTGTTGGTTGCATCACCGACCCGGGATCAAGGGGCAGCCTGCATATTGGATCCGTCCAGACTCCTCTTGTACGCCCGCGAACAAGCAACAAACTGATCGAAATCTGCGTGCAGCTCAGGGTACTCCTGCAAATACTCCAGCGCCTCGGCCCTGACCTCGGCCATCCTCTTGTACCTCTCCTCGAGGGTACCGCCTAGCTCACTAGCCGGCGTGGCCCACATTCTCATGAGGGTCTCTATATTGGCCATGAAGCCGTCATGGTCCTTCTGCCTCATGGTGTTCTAACCAAAACTCTTTCCGTGTGAGCATACAAGTTTGTTGAACAGAACGGTTGAGGGTTTAGGCGCACGCACCCGAGCCTTTGTGCCGTAGCGCAGGCAGAAGAACATGGAGTCATCTGCGTAACCTGGCAGGTTGAGAAAGTTGTCGCTGAAATCGGCAGCGCGCCTAAAAGCCTCACCAGGATCTTCTGATGCTTTGCTCATGATGGATTCGATGGTTGGCTGTGCCGATGGAGGCGGATGATGCGTTTTTGATCATGGATTGTTGCGTGACGCACACAAGCATGTATGCGCGTTTCCCCGTTTTGAACGTCGCAGGTTCCCCACTTGGGCCTAGCGAATAAGACGAGGCGAAGCATGGCTTGGGGTCACAGCTGTGCACCACCTTCAAATATGTGTGTATGAGTCTCCGATGTCTATTGACAAATGAAAAATTCATACTAATGATATTAGAAGGGTCATGGTACATGTGGCCAAATTTGTGCCGTCGTCGTAAAAATGGCAGGAGGGGCACCCGGGATCAACTTGCCGTAAACTGTGATGATTCCTAAAAAGAAAAAAAAAAGGAAAGAAAATTGTGCCTGCCCGTTTTGTTCATTCGACCGACGGGAAGAAGCATGTCGGCTCAAATCCAAGTTCTGTGCCAAAATGTTTGCCTCTCGTAGCAAGGAAAGGGCGACAATCTGCGGTTTCCCGCAAGGATGGAAAACCAAAAATATGCACGAATGCCGAACAATCTGCCTTTGCTTGCCCTAATGTGACGCAAAAGAAGCTTGGAAAACTTCTTTTTGTGCAGCCGTTTGCCCTTTGCTGAGTGACAAGCGCATGCATGCATGCCATGTAGGCTTCCGTAAATCGAGGTCAAGGTAGGCGATCTGAACAACCCAGAGCAAACCTTGAGCATTTCCTTCGTCATCAAGTGAGGCATTTCACAAAGACGGATACAATTTCGTTTCGCGCACAATCCTGAATGCATTGCACCCGTATGCCTCCTCCCGCGAGGCAGTGCCTGCTGTGACATTCATTGAGGTTACCTGGAGGGAGGGGAGCCCAATCAGCTCTCTTCATGATGCTTCAAAAGCTCGTATCGACACAAACATGACTACTTTGTACTTTGGTAATTGGAGACTGTGCGCCCGTGGTTTATGTAATTGAATCCGAGAGATGGGTGGATAGGCTGTATGTGGTACGGGTGACGGTGACGAACATTGTTGGAAGTTGAAGGAAATGTTTAGAATCGAGGGTCTCTAAAAAGGCAAGTTCGTAGTACTGAATACCTAAAGTAGAGGTGGGCTGATAATCGATAATAAAAGGGCTCCTTCCCCGTAGCATCTTGAACTGGAAATTCCTGTTCTTTACTCTCCTCGGCAGGAACGACTGCCTCCCTCCTGCGGTGACGAGCAGGCCAGTTGCCTACCCGTGAGGGTATGGCATGTTCTTGTCTATAATACTTTTTGGTCTTGAGAGTGCAATCTTATATATACTGTAAGTTCACTGTCACTTACCCCAGCCATCTATCTATTTGGCTTGCATGGCGTCTTTTCATCTGCACCTTCCTGTCAAGCATGCCCCCCTTCCAATTTCTCTTCATCCAACTTATCGGCTTTGTCTCTGTATCGATTTCAATTCCTTCATCAGTCTTTGTCCCCAAATCTCTCGATTTAACTCAAGCCAAGACTGACCTAGGAAATAGATATACACAGACTTGGATGCCTTTCACTTCTGATCTCCATCAGTATCTGGGAGCACGTTTCGCCAACAGTTCAAAGGAGATGAATGAGCAAACCACTCCTGGACACCTCCGTTCTCAACAGAGAACAAACGCTCTAGGCTTGTATCAGTCTTGCAGCGCTGCCAGTGTCATCATCCTCCTCCTCCGCCACCTTACCCCCACTAAGCCGTTCCGCGACAAGAAGCAATGGGGAGGATTTTATACCTGACAAGTATCTGATGCAAGCACAAAGCATCATCGACAGCCATAAGGATAATTCGGCGTGGAAAACCTATAAGGCTCGATGCTATGTTACTTTAGGAAGTTTCCGCAACCATAGCTCCTCGGGCTTAGAGAGGTTTCATCCCTCCTTTCGACTTCTGTCGGAGATGAACGGGGCCGGACGAACGAAAGACCCCGACCTCTCTCCCCCCAATCCCCGACAAAGACCAAAGACTCCCATCTTCAAACTGTGCATCATGTCCTTTATCTGCATTGTCAACCCAGGATCTGTCTGTCCAGGGCCGATCAGAGGGTAATGCCCAAAGCTATCATCCGTGGAATTGCGTTGTGGCGAGGTCTCTGGGCAGCATCATAAACCACATGCACAGAGTCGCCATACGCTCCATTTTCACACCGCATCCCGATTTACTTCCCGTACTCCTCTATTTATTCGATATAGTAGGAGAACGCGACTCTTATATAACAACGCGAGTATCGTCCTATACCTTATATCGCTATATACCAACCGTGCGTGATACCTAGTGGTACTATATAGGCACAGCCAAGCGACTATACAGACATCTCCTTACGAGATGCGCATGCGCCTTTGGGCTCAATATGCCCATATGCCGTAAACTTAGCCAAGGTACGTTACTAGCTATCCTATAGAATAAGTTAGACTAACGGAATACCCATAAAGGTGGCTCAGCCTCCAAATTCTCGGACAAGCATTTCTTAATGCTCCGAGCCTTGTGGATTGAAATCCGTCGGCCGGTCCAAGACACGAAGGAATGGGGGGAGTTTCTGCCAGAAACGTATGTGGCGCAAGCAGTAAACACCCTCAAACGTCATCAGATGAACCAAAGCACAAGCTACACTGCAGCCCCTTTTCACACCCCTTTCCCCTTCATCCACCGTTGTTTGTGGAAAGAACCTCAGACATCCCTGGAAACTGCGCGGTTGCGCTCAGAAACATGAATACCTCGTGAGCCATTGTGAGTAAAGTTCCAACTTGTCAGTCAATGACCCTCTTTAACGTTGCAATTCTCCTTAGTCCTAAACCCCTTCCAAGCGGAGGCCAATCAGGACGAGTCCGCACCGGATGAGAGCGATGCGCCTTCCCAGGACTCACGTCCGCCAGGCGCGAGTTCAGCGTCGACCGGACCTATTGCCTCATCTTCAGTCCGCGGCTCATTACTGCCATCGAAGAGAAAGTCTGGAGACTCTGAGAGTGCAGTACCAGGACCAAGCAGCAAAGAAGCCCCGGCGAGATGCGTCTTGCTTTCATCCCATATTGGAGCACGAGCAATCTGGTGCCGACAACTTTGCATTTGCTTGAAAAAACCGCCATTCGACGTTGGGCGACTCTGATGGGGAGGTGGATGTTAACCCCGATAAATCACCGAGCCCAGGAGCTGGCTCTGTCTTTGAATCATCCTCTGACTCGTCTGGGCCTGGCAAGAGGCGCGCAACTGGTAAAAAGCGAAGGATCAGCCAAGTGACGCCCTCGTCACCCGCCCCGCGACGAGGTCGCCCCCGGAAGTCTCGACGAGGGGAGCTGGTTTGTCTCTCAAACTACACTCCACGCCAGGCCGCAGAGTTGGCCTGACATACGAGTGAGGCGAGAAGACCTCCCTACTATCACGGAGGCGGATGACGATGAGCTAGTCAACACGTCTTTGCACAATCGCAGCAACTATGCATAGGTATATGGATTTCTTGATCGGGCTTTGAATTTGGTTCAAACCACGCGTTGCGCATTGCTCCATTACATGAGACCAAGCCTAAAACGCGCTCGACGGGCAGGAGAAAAGTCCAAGCACTTTTGGTTAAAATCCAGACACTCTTCGCCACAACCTCGGCAACAGGCCCCTAAAGATCATGCGCAAGCAGGATGCATCATCTGCTTAGCTGACATGAGCGGGTCTGGCGACAATGTCTTACTGCATCCTAACCGGGTCAGGAGGCGAACCCGAGTTCCTGGCAATCATATCTCGGGGGCGCCTCCAGGTTGGAGATGGATGACAAATGGCACATGACACAATAGGCGGCTGGTCGACGTGCGTACACATTTTCGGCAAATAATTTCTGCTCAAGAGAATCCAAAAGGCGTCATCTGCGTACTGCTTTGGGCTTTAGACGCAATGGAAGCTAAGCCCCCAAACCTAAGAAAGAGGAAACGGTTCCTCCAAAGCTCGACTCTGGGAAGGAAGAAACGAAGACGGAGTTTTCTTTTTTTCTTCAAGTCGTACTACACTCACCCGTCGGCGCATCTCTACCACCTAATGATTGTCAGCCCACGATAGCTTTATGGAATCTTGAAATGAGCATGCACGACATCTCATTGCATATCAGCTACTCGCCCATCGGCTTCTTGCCTATCCAGAGAGCTAGTTTCTGCAGACATTCAAGCCAGATCATGGCAAAGCAGCAGCTTTGGTATTGTGGGAGAGCCAGGGAGCAATCCTCGGGGGCTTCTATAGAAAGTATGGTATCGAGCGCTTCGACCCGGACGACCCGGCCACAACAATCCCCACGTGGTTTAGGATCATGGCCATTAAGGGTTATGTTAGGTAAGATCAAAAGAGGGGCTGGAGCATGGCACGAGATCATCACTAATGCTTATGAATAGTCCCTACTGTATAGCTCTCGCTAAAAACGACACGTCCGTGTGCAGCGCCAATCAGCACACAAATGGTAGCTGGAGTTTCGATGTAGGTCACTACATCTACAAGTGGGATGCAGCCACGAGACTCGTCATTGATACCATTGAAGGTTACCGCTCGGGTTATTCCTGTGGTCCTTCTTACAGCGACAACGGAGCCCATTATCGAGCTAAGATCAGACTGGACGTTGTCCCAAGATCACCCCGTTCACCGTTAAACTTTCTCCGTGTTTCCTGACAAGGTGGAAGGATCCAAGAGAAAGAGCACGCGCGGACCATGGCTGTCTGCGTTGTCTACTGTCGTCCTTTGACGTCGATATCCGCAAATGGGAGAAGTTCATCCCCAGGAAGTATCTTGACCAGGCGGCAAGCTTCATCAATGGCCTGAAGACTAACTCTTCATGGAATACGTATATGGTTAACTGCCATATCAATCTGCCAAGCTTCCGAAAGGGTGGACACGACGGGGTAGGAAAGTTCTTCCCGCCTATCGTGTCAGGAGGCAGCGTGGGATGCCACCTCTTGATGGCGATGAAGATGAAGAGGAGGCTGCCGTAAAGGTTGAGCAGCAGTCTGCTTCTCGTAGTTCCTCCCGACGGGCATCGTCTCCGCCGGTCAAGAGATGCCGGTCCTCGGGATCATCGTCGTAGGGCATTGAGATCCTCACGGTTGCCATGCCTTAGGTCGATGACTTATGCCTTTGCCGAGAATCATCGCACTAAGTCCTATCCGGAGGAGATTCCTCGCGTGGTATGCATCCGTTCCACGGCCGGGGCGTGTCGTTTTTGCCAACTAAAGGGCAAGAATTGTGCTCCTCCCGTCCCGATGATGGCGGGCATGCAGTATTGAGTATCTCGGACGAGACGCTCAGACAAAGGCTACAATATCGAGGAGGTACCAACTCGTTACAATACTCCCGAATCTACCAAACAATAGCAGACCACTTCATCTAGCTCCGGCTCCGGCCCAAGCTCAAGTATAACCCGACCGACCAACGGCCTAGCGAGGTTTAGGTCTACGTACAGTCTAGACCAAGACCACGTCTGGACCATTATAGAAGGCACCCTCCGCGCATTCGCCAACCTCGACCCTCCCCCCGCCCCGGGAACAGAGGAAGAATGCGCGTCGGCGTCCAAGTTCTCTGAGTAACCCAAATAGACCATGAGTATCATAGAGTGGTCGGTGCGGTCCCTTTCTAAGATCAAACCAAAATAGAAGCTGGATATATCTTTAGAGAGAAACTTACCTCGTTTTTATTATTCTCCTAGTAAAACGGTTAAGATCTACGATATGAGAAAATTATCTTAAAATCCCCTATATCTTTCGTAAGTATAATAGAAAGGTAATAGCTATAGCTTTTTTTTTCTTTTTAAAACTCGTTAGTAGAGAGAAGAAGAAATAGGCTTATAAGGGGAGGGTAGACGGTTGCCTTTACTTTATTAAATAGTATTAGTTTATTTATAGAAATAAGCTAGATTATAAAATTAAGCTTAATTTCTTTTTAAAATATAGCTTTTATATATATTCGTAATTATACCTTTTCCTTTAAATACTATCTTTACTTTATATTTAATTTAAATATAATTATTATTTAAAATATATATTTTTATCGAATTATAATTTAAATAATTTAATATAATACTTAAAGCTTTTACTTTATAATACTTAAATACTTTTAACTTAATATATAGTAAGCGTAGATATTAAAGAAATAAAGGCTTTTTTATATTATTCTTTACTTACCTTTTTTATATATATATATATATTCTTTCCTTTATATAATTATACTAGCTAAGAGATATTATTATTAGGGAGAGTTTTATAAAAAAGTAAAGGGATTACTTAATAAAGTAAAGTAAATAAAATATAAGTTTATTTACTTAAGCTTATAGAGTAAATAGCTATATTATTCTTTATTTTAAAGCTATTATAATTAAAATATAAAGGTATTAGGAAAGAAAGGAAGCTATTATAGAAAAAGGCTTTTAATATAAAAATAAATATTAACTTTTAATATACTTTTAAGCTAAGATATCTATAATAATATTTATATCTATAATATAAATAATAAAATTTAATAAGACCTTAAGGATATAATTATTTTAAAAAAGACCTTATTATAATATATTAATAATAAGAATTTCTTCTTAACTTAAGTAATTTATTTCTTATATTAATAAGACCTTAAAGGGAGATATTAGAGAAAAAGTATTAGAAATAATTCATTTAGTAATTATAGCTATAGGGAATAAAGCTTTTACTTTTTAATAATAGGTTTTTAAAACTTTATATTATAGCTAGAGATTTAAAAAAAAATACAAAAGTAAAAGTATTAATAAAGTCTAAATATTAAAAAAAAAGATTGTATTTAAATATTTATTTTAAATATAAATTTAAAGTCTATTTTTCAATAAGAATTATTAAAAGTAATTTTTATAGAATTTAATAATAAGTATATAAAATAAATTAAAAAGAAAACTTAAATATAAAGCTTAATTTTTATTTTATTTTTTAAATATTTAATTAATTATAATAAGAAAGAGAAAAGATATTAAATTTCTAATAAACTAGATCGAGATTTTAATCTGCTGAAGAAATAGTCTACAAATTCAATAATATAATCTTTACAATTTATAAGATTATATTATTAAGATTATATATATATTTAAAAAGTAGGATAATATTAATAGCTAGAAGAAAAGGATTTTTATTTTTACTACCTAGCTAATTTACTATTATAATACTTATAACTACTTAAAGTAAATCTAGAGTTATAATAAATAATATAACTTAAAAAAATATAGAAATTAAATTAAATTTAATAGCTTTATTATTATTTAATAAATAAATATATTATATTATACTATAGATAGTATTAAAGCTTTATTAACTTCCTTTATAGCTATATATATTTCCTTAATTATACTTAAGGTTTTTAAAGTTTATTTATATAGCTAGATTAAATAATTAAAAATTAAAAGTATAAAAGTTAATTTATAAAATATTAATAATTATAATAAAAATAAAGATATAGTAATAGAAAATAAAAATAAATCTTTATTATAATCTATTTTAAAGAAAAAGAAATTTAAATATAATTTTACTAGCTTAATAAAAATATAATATTAATATAAAGTATTATCGACCTTAAAGATCTTATTAATATATTAAAGAAGATTTTAATTAATAATATATTTCTTAATAATAAGGTAAGAAGCCTTTAAGATAGCTATATAAATTATTAAAATACTTTTAATTATATTTAACTTTAAATTAAGGAATAAAATATAAATTAAATTTTT